>JACEEZ010025606.1:290000-327786 GCA_016584305.1 Chionoecetes opilio | reverse complement strand
CTCTTTCCTGAGTATTCAAAACGGAGTAACTATTTTGAAGACTAGCTTAAAGTTTCAACTAACATTAAAACGAGAAATCGCTATAGACCCCTACAGGCCCCACAGATGGGGGGAATTTATTTGAAATCAAGCATTTGAGCCGTCAAGAGAGATATATTGCACTAATTTGATATTCAATTGTAAAACAATATAAATAAGTTTATGTATCTTACTTATTTCGAGGCAACAGACAGAGATGGTTGGAAGTGTATCATCGGCCGTCTAACTTCATAAACTATTGTTACGAAACGAGGGGGGGGGGGGGGTCATCCACCACCCTCCGCTTCGTCACACTCTCACGGCTCGGGGCAATGGAGGGGACGGGAAGGACTGCAGGGAAACCCTTTAGTGCTGTGCACGGCTTTTATTTACCCTACCCCCCTGTACAATATTTACAAGGCACGCAGACCAACAATTCACTGTCTCTCTCACCCGCGTACTACTTACTACGTGCATAGTTTATCACCACAACACAGGGTACACGCTCGCCGTCTCAACACTGTGTCCCAACACACTGTGTAGCCTGCGATACACAACACAGTCTCTCTCGCCCGCGTTACGCACAGTCTCTCTCGCCCAACACAACACAAGTCAGTCTCACGTAAGGGCGCCGCCCTTGGAGCCGTGACCCCACCCCACAGTCGCCACCACTGAGCCGGAAGGCCACGCCGTGCCCAACACAGGGCCACTCTCGTCCCCCTTCCAACAAGAAGGGGAAGACGCGCCTTTTCCAGGGCGGGTAATGCGAGGCGCAATGGTCACGGTAATCCTGCAGGAGGACCTGTCCACCCGTCTTGGCTGTGTTGATCCTACTCCCTCAGTCAGCCTGGCGGTGCCCCACGCAGATTCTCCATGATCCTCCCCACCAATGGGGAAGGAGAGACGTGGCGGCTCGACCCGCTCATCGAACCGCCACCGGCGAGGCCCCAAAGGTACAAACGAAGGACACGTCCCTTGTTGGCTTGTACCAGCGAACAAGGACCTTCGTAACACTGTCCCCTCCTTCGTGAGTAGTGGCGACCTCGCCACAACTTCAGTTCCGCCTCCGGGAGATCCTCCGCCTCCGGGAGATCCTCCGCCTCCGGGAGATCCACCGCCTCCGGGAGATCCTCCGCCTCCGGGAGATCCTCCGCCTCCGGGAGATCCTCCGCCTCCGGGAGATCCTCCGCCTCCGGGAGATCCTCCGCCTCCGGGAGATCCACCGCCTCCGGGAGATCCACCGCCTCCGGGAGATCCACCCGCCGCCGGGTGATCCACCGCCGCCGGGTGATCCACCGCCGCCGGGTGATCCACCGCCGCCGGGTGATCCACCGCCGCCGGGTGATCCACCGCCGCCGGGTGATCCACCGCCGCCGGGTGATCCACCGCCTCCGGGTGATCCACCGCCTCCGGGTGATCCACCGCCTCCGGGTGATCCACCGCCTCCGGGTGATCCACCGCCTCCGGGTGATCCACCGCCTCCGGGTGATCCACCGCCGCCGGGTGAACCACCGCCGCCGGGTGAACCACCGCCGCCGGGTGAACCACCGCCGCCGGGTGAACCACCGCCGCCGGGTGAACCATACCGTGGCCGGGAAGGCTCTGCAGCTCCTTAATGAGCACTTGGTGGTTCTCATCCAGCCCTGTCGCGTTTGAGCCCCCAACTGCTCGGCCTGAACCTGGAACTGCTGCTTCAGCAGCTCCACCAAGTCACCCAGCGTGGTCGGGCTGCTTACTGCGGCGGGCAGGGTCAGTCATCTTGCCTGACGCCCTGATGCTCAGTCACAGAGTCCCTTCCCCTCAGCCTCGCCGTCTCTCCAAAGCCCACGACCCCACTACCTGACACCAATGTTACGAAACCAGGGGGGGGGGGGTCATCCATCACCCTCCTCTTCGTCACTCACTTACGGCTCGGGGCAATGGAGGGGTCGGGAAGGACTGAAGGGAGACACTTACTTCTGTGCACGGCTTTTATTTTACACACTACTCTACTATGTACAATCACTTGTTTCTCTCACAAGGCACACAGGCCACGAGGCACCACGAGTCACTCTCTCTCAGGGGCGCCGCCCTTGCCCTCACACGGGAAAGGGGTGGGACACACGCCAACACCCCACGAGTCACTGTCTCTCTCCAGGGCGCCGCCCTTGCCCTCACACGGGAAAGGGGCGGGACACACCCAACACCCACGAGTCACTCTCTCTCAGGGGCGCCGCCCTTGCCCTCACACGGGAAAGGGGGCGGGACACCACGCCAACACCCACGAGTCACTGTCTCTCTCAAGGGCGCCGCCTTGCCTGCTCGCCCACGAACACAGGCTCACCCCAGCGCACACAGACTCACCCCACTGTTCTTCCGTGTACTATTACACGCCGTCCCCAACACACCCGTCGACTCAACACACTGTGTAGGCGCGCTACACACTGTACAGGGCGCCGCCCTAAGCGCCGTGACCCTACCCCACAGTCGCCGCCACTGACTTTCAAGGCCACGCCGTGCCCAACAGGGCCACTCTCGTCCCCCTTCGTCAGAAGAGGGAGACGGGTCTTTTCATGACGGGGTTATGCGGGGCGCAGTGGTCACGGTAATCCTGGGCGGGAGCGCCTGTCCACCCGCCTTAGCTGTGTCTATTCTACCACTACTAACACCCACCTAGGCAATCCCCACGTAGGCTCCCCCAAATCGCCCAGCGAATGGGAAGAAAGACGTGGCGACCCTTTCCGTGTTTCGGACCACCACCGGCGAGGCCCCAGAGGTACAGGCGAAGGGCCCTTGCCTTGTCCGCCAGTACCCACGAACAAGGCCTTTCGTAACACTGCCCCCCTCCACGGGAGTAGTGGCGACCTCGCCACGACATCAAACCCCGACAGGGGAGTTCCACTGCCTCCGGGAGTTCCATCCCCGGGAGTTCCACTGCCTCCGGGAGTTCCATCCCCGGGAGTTCCACTGCCTCCGGGAGTTCCATCCCCGGAGTTTCCACTGCCTCCGGGAGTTCATCCCCGGGAGTTCCCTGCCTCCGGGAGTTCCTCCCCGGGAGTTCCACTGCCTCCGGAGTTCCATCCCCGGGAGTTCCACTGCCTCCGGGAGTTCCATCCCCGTGAGTTCCACTGCCTCCGGGAGTTTCCACTGCCTCCGGGATTTCCATCCCCGGGAGTTCCACTGCCTCCGGGAGTTCCATCCCCGGGAGTTCCACTGCCTCCGGGAGTTCCATCCCCGGGAGTTCCACTGCCTCCGGAGCTCCATCCCCGGGAGTTCCACTGCCTCCGGAGTTCCATCCCCGGGAGTTCCTCTGCCTCCGGGAGTTTCCATCCCCGGGAGTTCCACTGCCTCCGGGAGTTCCATCCCCGGGAGTTCCACTGCCTCCGGGAGTTCATCCCCGGGAGTTTCCACTGCCTCCGGGAGTTCCATCCCCGGAGTTCCACTGCCTCCGGGAGTTCCATCCCCGGGAGTTCCACTGCCTCCGGGAGTTCCATCCCGGGAGTTCCACCTGCTTCCGGAGCGCCACAGCCTCCGGGAGTTCCACCTCCGAGAAGTCCCACCTCCGGGAGCGCCACAGCCTCCGGGAGTTCCACCTCCGAGAAGTCCACCTCCGGGAGCGCCACAGCCTCCGGGAGTTCCACCTCCGGGAGCCCCAGAGCCTGCCGCGTCTGGCAACCAACAGCTGGGTCTGGTCCTGGAACTGCTGCTTCAGTAGTTTCCGCCAAGTCACCCAGCGTGGTCGGCTGCTTACTGCGGCGGCAGGTCAGCCATCTTGCCTGACGCCTTGGAGCTCAGTCACAGAGTCCCTTCCCCCACAGCCTCGCCGTCTCTCCAAAGCCCACGACCCCACTACCTGACACCAATGTTACGAAACGAGGGGGGGGGGGGTCATCCACCACCCTCCGCTTCGTCACACTCTCACGGCTCGGGGCAATGGAGGGACGGAAGGACTGCAGGGAAACCCTTTAGTGCTGTGCACGGCTTTTATTTACCCTACCCACTGTACAATATTTACAAGGCACGCAGACCAACAATTCACTGTCTCTCTCACCCGCGTATTACTTACTACGTGCATAGTTTATCACCAAACACAGGGTACACGCTCGCCGTCTCAACACTGTGTCCCAACACACTGTGTAGCCTGCGATACACAACACAGTCTCTCTCGCCCGCGTTACGCACGTCTCTCTCGCCCAACACAACACAAGTCAGTCTCCACGTAAGGGCGCCGCCCTTGGAGCCGTGACCCCACCCCACAGTCACCACCACTGAGCCGGAAGGCCACGCCGTGCCCAACACAGGGCCACTCTCGTCCCCCTTTCCAACAAGAAGGAGAAGACGCGCCTTTTCCAGGGCGGGTATGCGAGGCGCATGGTCACGGTAATCCTGCAGGAGGGCCTGTCCCCCGTCTTGGCTGTGTTGATCCTACTCCCTCAGTCAGCCTGGCGGTGCCCCACGCAGATTCTCCATGATCCTCCCCACCAATGGGAATGAGAGACGTGGCGGCTCGACCCGCTCATCGAACCGCCACCGGCGAGGCCCCAAAGGTACAAACGAAGGACACGTCCCTTGTTGGCTTGTACCAGCGAACAAGGACCTTCGTAACACTATTATGGGAAAAATTGACGTTAAACAGAAAGAAGAAGAAGAAAATGTATCTTGGCTCAATAAAAAATGAGCAGTTTGATATATATTCAATTAGGGAATTCTACAGTACCCAATTTATATACCAACCAATTCATGGGGGCCTACCCAGCAAACAAATTCCTTTTGTAGCAACGTCTTCACAACGTTGTGAATAGGTTCCAGTTACGTTGTACGAGACCTTTTCAAAACGTTTGTGGGAACCGATTTACTGTCCACTCCCAGGTACGTCGTCACAACGTTGTGTCATACGTTGACACAACGTATCGATGACCTTCTTGCCCCCTTATTGCAACATCTTTGCGACCTTTACAGGACCATCTTGCCACCTTATTGCAACTTTCTTGCAACATCTTTGCGACATTTTCAGGACCTTTTTGCCACCTTATTGCAACCTTTTCAGTACCTTCTTGCCACCTTTTCATGACCTTCTTGCCACCTTCTTGCAATCTTTTCATGACCTTCTTGCCACCTTCTTGCAACCTTTTCATGACCTTCTTGCCACCTTATTGCAACCTTTTCATGACCTTTTTTGCCACCTTATTGCAACCTTTTCATGACCTTCTTGCAACATCTTTGCGACCTTTTCAGGACTTTTTTGCACCTTATTGCAACATCTTTGCGACCTTTACAGGACCTTCTTATCTCTAGTTTAGGGTACTATTATCATAAATATATGGTATTAATAACACAATTTTAAGAAATTGAATCTGTATTTAATGAGTATTTCACAACAACGGCATTATGGTTATATAATGAAACCTTCTATAAACAAGTTATCCGTAAGCCTTAAGCCTAAGAAATTAATTGGCTAATCTATTATAATAATATAAGCGAAAGTGTGTCTGTCTGTGTGTTGTGTGTGTGTGTGTGTGTGTGTGTGGTAAAGGTTCCGCCCCCCGTGGCGGGAATCCCCTCATATGGCACAGTATTGGAACCGGCTTGACCATGGGAAGTTTTTAAGCACACTTATGAGATGATCCGATCACTTTTTTTTTTCTTTTTTTTAGTAGCCTATTAGCAAATTGTGAAAAAAAAGTGGGTTGCGAGAATTGAGGAAACCTTGATGTAGGGTGATGGGTAATGGGTAAGTGAATGGGTGGGGTGATGGTAATGGGTGTGGGGTGATGGGTGAGTGATGGGTGGGGGGTGATGGGTGATGGGTGAGGGAATAGGTGGGGGGTGATGGGTAATGGTGAGTGAATGGGTGTGTGTTGATGGTAATGGGTGAGTGAATGGGTGGAGGGTGATGGGTAATGGGTGATGGGTGAGGGAATAGGTGGGGGTGATGGGTAATGGGTGAGTGAATGGGTGGGGGTGATGGGTAATGGGTGGGGGGTGATGGGTAATGGGTGAGTGAATGGGTGGGGGTGATGGGTAATGGGTGAGTGAATGGGTTGGGGGTGATGTGAATGGGTTGGGGGTGATGTGAATGGGTTGGCGTTTAATACATACATTTCTACATCCATGTTTTCAGGAAAGTTAGAAGGGGCTATCTGGAGAGTCCTGTGTTTGGTGGGCCGAAGGCCCACCAATAGCCCTCCGCAGGAGCTAGCCAAAAAGTCCGCCCGGAGGGCGGCTTTGCGGCTAGTATAATATAACAATGAAATCTGTCGATTAAATTCTTAAATAAATATTGAGTTTAGATAGAATAGCGTGCAAAGTTTTTTTTGTTTAGAGTATGTATAGATATTTAAATTTAGTCAAATGATTATAATGGTCTTACTAACCATGAACATATGAATGGAGGAATCTTAGGAAACTGAAAGAAAACTAAACTCAAAATTCTTCAAGCAAAGATTCATTGTATAAAAGCAACTAATTAACTATAATTAGTGAAGTACGGGAGAGAGGTATGATGAAGAGAGATTATTAGGGAAGAGAAAGGTTCAAAAGAATACTACTGTTTAAAGAAAAAGGAGATGCAGTCTTGTGGTGGGTACAGAGGTTTAGGCGGTTAGAACATGGATGAAGATTTAGGAGAGGGTGTTGTGTGAAAGAAAGGCTTAAGAGAAAAAGAAACATCAAGATCGATGACTGGCTATTTGGCTTTATGGCTGGGAAGTCAACTACCGATGCAATCTTCACTAAAATACATCTACAGGAGAAATATAAGGAAAAGAAGAAAAGGCTGTATCATGTACTTGTGGATCTGGAAAAGGCATTTGACACGATTCCAAGATCAATTAGATGGGCATTACTAAGACAAAAGGTACCGAAGAGGCTTGTAAAGTTGGTAATGGCCCTGTATGAAGGGTCAAGATTAAGGGTGAGAGTAGCTGGAGGAACATCAGCTGCCTTTGAGATAAGTGTGGGGCTGCATCAAGGCTCAGTTCTCAGTCCTCTTTTGTTTGTGGTAGTGATGGAAGAGGCCACAAAGGAATGCAGAACAGGAGATCCATGGGAGCTCCAATATGCAGATGATTTAGTCTTGACAGCTGAGACAAAGGAGAAAGTTGATAGGAGATTTATAGATTGGAAGCAAGCAATGGAGAGATTTGGTCTGAGGGTGATTATGTCCTAGACGAAGATGATGGTAACAGGCAAAAAATAGAGCAAAATATACAGTGGGATGGTTTTCCTGTGGAGTGTGCAGTAGTGGAGTAGAAGAAAACTCTATTCGTTGCAAGGAATGTGACAAGTGGTGCCATAAAAGATGTTCGGGACAAGGAAACCTGAACAGGGTGGTAGATTTCTGCTGTCCAGTGTGTGTAAGAAATCAACGAGGGGGCCCGCCAGAAGAGGAAGAGGTAGAAACTATAGAAGTGAATGATGTTGTAATATAAGAAGTGAAACAGTTCTGTGATCTTGGTGGCATGCTAGATAGCGAGGGTGGAGTGGAGAGAGATAGTGGGACTGCTGAATGTGCTGATAAACATTGCTGTATGGTTATGAGACATGGCTTTTGACGAAGAAGTTGGAGGATGTGTTGGTTGGTTGTGATGGGAGAATGTTGAGATATATGACTGGGATCATATGGAGAGATGATGTTCAGTGAAGAGGTGGCAATACAATGTGGATTTGAAGGAGCTGAGTACAGTCCTCTGAGTAAAGCCCCGTACACACATACCACTCACCACCGTCGGTGCTTGCCGATGAGCAAGAGTTTGCCGATGAGCAAGAGCTTGCCGACTTGCAACTTACATTTTTGCTCGTCGACATCCTGTCCACACTGTCACTTTTGAGTGACGAACACTTCGATCGACAAGAAGCGCCGACGGTGGTAAGTGGTAGTGTGTACGGGGCTTAATTAGGCGATGGAGGTGGTTTGGGCATGTGAAGAGGAGAGGTGGTGAGCATTTGGGAGAGCTGTTGGAGTGGAAGTGCCAGGTCGCCGTTCACCAGGCAGGCCAAGGAAGACATGGAGGCAGTGTGTTGAGAGGATCTGCAGCATTGGCCATGGAAGAGTTGAGGCAAAGGATAGAGATAGTTGAAGCGTATCATCGGTCACCTAATCTCAAAATATATGGAAAAACTGACGTTAAACAGCAAGAAGAAGAAGGGCGAGAGGGAAACAGAGGATGCAAGAGTGAGAGTGGAGAAAAATGACTGGAATTATTGAAAATTAAGGTGCATATATGCATGGACTGACACAAATGGAGACTTCTGCTGCTGTCACTGCCTTGAGGGAGTTCAAAGGAAGAGGAATCGGTGTTGACTAGTGGATGGTGAGACAGTAGGCCCCTGCAAAAAAAGAGAGAAAAAAAACACTTAAGTTTAAATTTATTTTAAAAATTGAAAGGCATATTCATCTATAAAAATCAAAATAACTTAATATGTACAATTCCAGTCGTTTATATGATTAATTTGATTTTTATATGATGTGATTTTATATTATTTGCATTTAACCATGGCAATAAATTCACACAAAAAAATGACTTGCACAGAAAGTGCTTAACTTAATCCAAAAGAAACTGTTGAAAGTGCTGAAAATCTATATAAATTTGTCTTCATGAGATCTCACTTAAGGCACTGTCCATGACCTGGTCTTCTCTGTGATGGGAAGATTTGCTACATCTCTGTTGGTATTTGATGCTGGAATTCCTCCTGCACTTCCTACTGGGAAGTCCTCCTGCACATCAATTGCTACACGATGATCAGCTGGTGGCTTTGGAGCAGGCGTGGGGCTCGAGAAGTCACTTTTTTTTCTTTCAAAGATGTGTCAGCACCTGAAATATATACATACTCACTATATTCATGGAAGACTATATATATATTTATAATTATATATATATATATATATATATATATATATATTATATATATATATATATATGTATATATATATATATATATATATATATCATATATATATATATATATAATATAATATATATATAATATATATATATATATATATATATATATATATATATATCGTTAAAAGTGATAGCTAGTTCCGCGTTTTATTATCTTCTTAAAGATATTTTCTCTTTGTCTTAAGAGTGTCTTATTCTCTTTTGTAGCCGAGCCTTAGTCGGACCAGCGTCTACTACAGGTGGGTAAACCGGGAAAGGTGGAGGTGAGGCGTTTGTCTGGTTGCTGTGTGTACCATGTGGCGAACGAGAGCCATGCTCTGCGCTTGAGAAGAAGTTGGGAGCCTGAAGAAGCTCGGTTGACAAAAGACTTTATTGGGCGAACTGGGGCGGAGGGGAAAGGTAACTTCCGGCGCTGTGCGGGCCCTTTTGCGGCTGCCTCGTCTGCTCGTTTTTACCAATACCCGACAGGTTTTGGCCCCCAATAAAGGGAAAAAATATCTGAGTTTGGGCGATACATTTCGGGAGATGATGGTGGGTGGAAGACAGGATTTGGGGACATTGTCTTTGAAGGGGTAGCATTAAGGGATGAAGAGCGAGAGTGATCATAAAAAGGTAAAATTTTCGGGAACGGGTGACTCAAAAAGCAGGGTAAAGGGGCAGATAGCAGCGCCACAATTTTCCGTTTGGGAATGCAGAAGAATTGTCAGGGAGCCCAAAGTGACGCTGGAGGCACCACTGAAAAAAGGGGAACCAGACTCCCTTTTTTCACCAGAAAAACCATCAGTAAAGTAAAACGGGTGGGGGGAGTAGAAAAAGGGGCGATTGGTAGACTTCCGGCGGAAAAGGGCAGGTTTTTGTTTTTTTGGGTGAGTGCGAACGGGAGAATACCGGGAAGGCTTGGGGGCCCAAGGAGGGGGCGGAAAAGGGTCTGGGACGGCCAGATCCGGATCACAATGGACCAGTCAGCCACTCCAAGCGCTCGTGCAGCATCAGCCAGGGGCGGGACCCGTCGCCATGGGGGCGGGCTTTCGGAGGCGGAACCGTGGCAAAGGTGGGCCGCAAGGTGGGTTGGGGCGGGTCTTGGGGACCTGGCCATACTGTGCTGCTCTAGCGTAACCGGTGTTGATGGTGGGGAGTGGCTTTCTGCAGCATGGTGACGATGCGTGTCCCAACCCGGGGGCATTCAGGATGGCCCGCATTCATCATTCGAGCCACCTCTAGGACTGAAAGAAGCATCCGAGAGGCCGGGAAAGGGCCCGGGGGGCACAGTAACAAAATAAAAACGAATGGCGGCTATGTAAAAGAGGGGGGTGATGTTGCAGGGCCCCCCGGGCCGCCGCGGGGAGAAAAAAAAGGCCTTGGTGCGTGTTTTTACCTTTCTCGAACAAGCGACTTTTTGTTGTAAAGGACAGTTTCGGTCGACCAAATGCCAAGGTATTGATGTGGGGGGGCTACTGTAGGACAGTGAGACCGAGCGGGGGGGAAAGGGGCTGAGGAGGTGGGGGTTTTGGCCAAAGGTATATAGCGAGATTTTGCCCGGGTTGAGTTTGAGCCCTAGAGAGGGCAGCGTTGTTGGATCGTCAAACTGCTTATCTGTTAGGTTGGCACCGCCCAGGAAAAACGAGGGCCAATCGTCAGCATAGCAAAACTGAACTCCCTCTCAATTTTAGTGGTAAACAGCCCTTCCATGAGGATTTAAATAGGAAAGGGCTAAGCAGCCCTTGAGGAGGCCTGGGCTTGGGGTCGAGGTGTTGAAGCCTTTTTGAAACGCACCCGGGTTTGGCGATCTGTGGGAATCAGAGACCTTTGAAGAAGGCGCCGCGCCCCCCCTTGATGGGAGATTTTCCCGGGATGACAGGGGGTTTTTGCTAGTTCAAAGGGCCCCTTCCGAGGTCAAAAAATATAACAAGGCCTGACCGGGAACGCAGGGCACTAAGAAGGGACCAGGGCAGTATTGTATCCTGTTCACTGGAACAAAAAGGGAGGGGTGGAGCTCGCCAATCTGCCATTTCAGACCCACCAGAAAAAGGCGCTCCGGATTTTAAAGGGGGGCAGCTGAGTAAGAAATCGGTCTCAGGGCTCCGGGGTTTTTTGGGTTTGGGGGTTTGGGGCTGGATGGTGCATTTTTCCCCGGGAAGCAGGAAACGTTCCAGTAGAAAAAGGAGGGGTTTGAAAGTGCAAGGAGGGCGCCTTGCCCTGAGGCCGGGTGAAAACATAGTTAGGAAAATTTGGGTGGGATCCGGGAGCGGTGTCTGCCGGTTATGAAAGGGCCGAAATCAACTCATCTGTGGTGAATGGTGCATCAGCTCCATTTTTCGCGCAGGCAGCAAAATGGTGGCAGTGCGGGACCAGCAAAACTTTTGCAATGCCGGTCTCAGAAGGAAGAGTGGGCTGGGGAAAGTGGGGGCAGCGAAAAGTTCGGCCGTTTTTCGGCTTCCTCTTTTTGAAACGGATGAGTGGGCAGCGGGGAGGACCAGAGGAGTATAGGGCCCCAACGCGTCTCCAATACTCCGAGGGGTTGTGGAGAGATCCCTGGCACCGGGGGAAGCAGGTGCGGGGGCGGGTTTTTGACTGCCTGTGCAGGGCAAACAACGCTTTGGGGGTACTGGGGGGGAAAGGGGAAGGGTGGCGAGGGAACTTTTTGCGAGCGGCATTAACACGGTGGTTGTTTTCCTTCGCCTGGGGCATGATCCAACGGTCCTTATAGAGGGGGGCATGGGGTTTGCTGACGGGAAGGGAAAAAGGTGGGCTGTTTGAAGGTGATAGCAAGACCCTGTCTGTTTTAGCGTCAAGGGGTAGGGTGTGGAGTTCGTTGGTAAATAGATCCTCAGATGACTCAGAAAAAAATTTCCCCATTTGGATCTCGCATATAAAAGCGGGGATTTTTCGGTGGAGTTGGGCAAGAGTTTACGGTGTCCACCAGCCCACCGAAGTATCACTGGTGAGGAGGGGATAAAGCCCGGGGGGCTAGGCAGGGGATAAAATGGCGAGGTCCACTCCCTTTCGTAAATGTGTTCGGGATGAGACATCGTTGAAAAGTGTGCCCGGGTCAGAACATGCCACCCCCATTAGGTGCGCCGGGTCTTTGCTGGTAAACAGAGGCGAGCTGGGATATGTGCTTTAAGGTCACCCGCTAGAACCAAGGGCCGTTGACAGAAAGAGCAATAAGGTCGAAAGGCCCAAAGTACCGGGGAGGTGGGGTAAAAATTGTAAGTAAAGGGGGAAGTGTGGGGGATGGAGGGAAAACTGAAAGGGGGCTTTCCACCCCCTCACCGCAGGGGATGGGTTGTCAACCGTAGGCAACGAAGGTGTGTTTGGTAAAGATGTTATCCTCGGGAGGAAACCGGGGAATCGAGGGATATAAAAAAGCGATACCCGGAGCTTGGGGTGTACGTGTGTGCCAGCGTGTCTCCTGGAGTAGGAAGAATCTATTGAGTCCCGGTGGGCTCCCTCGATAGGGAGGCGAATCGGGGTCGAGGCCGTTAAATTTCCCCGTGGCAGGTCGAGACAGCAACTGATGGATCGGGGGGTATTCTGGTGTATCATGGCCCTGGTCGGAGGAACGGGGCTGGCATGAGCTGGTTGAGGGGGGAAGAAATGAGGTTCGGAGGGAGGTGGTGGGCTTGCTCTGACTTTTTCTAAAAGATCTTGTCTGTGATCTTGCTGTTTGTGGACTTCAGGGCCTGGTATCGAGGGTGACGCCGGAAGTTTGATGAGATGAAAGGGCATTACATGTCAGTTCCGTGGCGAAGTGCGCATGATTCCGCCGTGACCAGCATTTTTTCCGGGGGGAATCGGGAGAGGTTGGGGTTTGGTGGAGGGGGGGGAGCAGAACGAGTGAAGCTGGGGGGGGGGAAAACGGGATCCCTGGGTGGGGGGAGAAGTTGGCTGCAAAAGGGGCGGGAATCCTCCTGGCGTGGAGGTTGCCGGGGGACAGGGGTATGTCTGGGAGGCTTTGCTTGCCCCACAGAAGGTCCCGGGGGAGCAGGATTGTTGTGGTACCTCTGAGCCTGTCCCCCAACTCTCTGCTGTTCCCGCCCTTTTTGACACGGCGAGGCGTCAGGACAGCTGGGATTCGGGCATGGTGAGCCGGGCCACAGTTGGGGCATCTTGTGCTACCCTTTTGTTTGGCCTTGTACTTCTCCAACACGACTGCGTCGGATGAAACCCACTGCAAATCCCGCAGTCGGAGGACGCGTGCGCGGGCCCTGAGGGTGCCCAAAGCTTTGGCACCGAAAACAGCGCAGGGGCTGGGTGTGTAGGGGGAGATAAAACGCCCCAATTCCCCGGATCGTGTGGGGGCAGGGGACCCCTGAAGGTGCCCAGAACCTGAGGGTGGGCTCCTTGAAGCGGATGATGACATAAAATAGTTCCTCCACCGGGGGAAAAGCGCTGTAGGAGGCTGATGGCACCTGAGGGGATACCCCCCATAACTAACCCCTTTTCGGTTTGGCGGGGGGGTCCATTTCATGATTTTGATGGGGGTGGGGAAATTTTCAAAGCAATGTCGCCCAAAGTGAAAAAGTTTCTCGTTTTTGGGGAAGTAGGACCAGCTGTTTTTTGCCTATAATGTTCCCAGTTCAATTCGGGTAGAGATTTCGAGGGCAGCGACCGCTTGTAACTGTTGCGAACCCTCCGGGACGGGAACTCTAAGGCGGAAAGCTGGCCTGGAAGGGGGAGGACATGACACTCCGACAGCTGGCCTGGGGACGGTGCTGAGGTTGAGGGTTGCGTAGATGGGGGTTAGTCTCTTTTCTTGGGGGGGGGAGCAGGCGACAGCATTCTTGTTGCGGCCCCAAAATTAAACCGTCCTCGTCGTGGCGGGTGATTGAGGTTTAACAGTCACGGGAAGGGGGCAGCGAGGAGGACGGATATTAGACGTAGCAGTGAGGTAAAAGGACGAGGAGCGAGGCCCCGGGTTAGTAGCATGGCAGCGGGGTTAACGGGGGGCGACTTCCCTTGGGGCTTGAGGCGAGAGAAGGCAAGCAGGAGAAAAGCAGGGACAGGGGCGTCAGGGCGAAGGAATGGCCAAAACCCCGGGAGATATGGCAGCATTAGAAGTAGAGGAATCTGTGGCTTGAGGGGGGTGGTGGCGCTCACTCTTCCGCTTGTGGCGGAGGGGGTTGGGACAGGATGGAAGGCGGGGCGGCAGGGCGCAGGGTCGGCGAGGAGAGGGAGGCATGACGGGATACTCCGGGTAGGGGCAGATAAACGATGGAGTTTGGGGAGGATGGGGCGGGCACTCTTCCGCGGGGGGCAAAAGTAGTGGAGAAGGTTTAGGGGCAGCAGCTTGGGAATGGGAAGCGACGGGGGCCCGGGGGGCCGGGGGAGATAGGGGCCTTCAAATCAAAGTTTCCTTAGAGGGGGGACAGGAGCACTTTAAAAACATCAGTTTTTCCTGTACCCTGCATTTACTCTGCCTTGCTAAGGAGGAAGCGAGAGGCCCCGGCGAAAAGGGCACAGCCTGGGGTCAAGTCGGCCAATCCGCGCGGGAAAGGCGGAGTAAAGGTAAGACGACAGCTTCGTTTTCAAACACTAAGTGAAAAGTGGTGGAAAAGTCTCATAGACCTCCCTATTCCCAAGCCCTAGCCCGGGCCTAACCTCCCCCCCCTCCGGGGGTCGTAGGGAGTACCTTAGGGATGCCGGGGATCCCCAGCTAGTGGGAGCCTTTTCCCTACACCCTAAAAGCGGTTTGCCTATCTGCTACACACCAACCCCTACTCGGCTAATCGACCCCTTTCATGGCAACCAAAACGGCCTTTCCTTCCCGGGGTTTAGTCTTTTTGGTTAGGATAGCAGAAATCTATGAAGTGAGCAGATGAAATTTAAGAAAAAGGGAATGAAAGGAATGAACAGCTGCGCTGTTTTAAAACGGTTAGATGGGATTTACGGGCGTACACTCCGTCCCTTGTGCTGAGCAGAGGCCAATGATTAAGATGCTTTGATTTGAAAAGGGTTTTATTGAAAAACAAAGCAAAAGGGACACACCACAAAAACAACATTCAGAAATGCATAGCAGGAGCAAAGAAGTACAAAGGGGGGCATCACCCGCCAGTGAAGGGTATCCCTCAGGCTAGGGGAGGGTCGCGTGGAGGCGTGGTGACTGGAGTCCCTGCGCACGGGTCACCCTGCCGGGCGCGACAGGGTGGGGTCGTGATGTGTCACGGGGGGGGGGGCTTGCTCGCAGCCCCCCCAAACTCACGTCTCTGGGGGTGTGGCGGACCAGGGGGCGGCCCTGCCTTCACCCCACTCAGCAGCCCCCCCCCTGCGGCTGGGCGGGGGGGGGGCCGGGTCGGGTCAGGGGGCGGTGGCGGGGCGGACAGGAGGTAGTGAAACCATGGGCGACGGTGTGCATCTCGCAGTGGTCGCACACTTCCCCCTCGAAGTCCTCCTGTGCTCCTCTCTGGTGCAGTACCCCAGACGCACACGCTGCAGTAGTGCGCCATCTGCCCTGGGTTGTTGCTGGGTGGCGTCCAGGGGGTGGAGTCGGTGGCTGAAAATCCCGGCCGCCTGCCTTTCCTGGCCTCCACTCTGGGTGTGTCGGGGACGCAGTGTGCTGGGGCCCCGTCTCCCCCTGCGCCTTGAGCTGCTGTGGCTGGGAGGCACGTGATGGTGACGCTGGGGCCGCGGGCGGCTCGCTTGGGGCCGGCCCCGCCGCCTCGTTCCCGGACCCCTACGGGGCTGGGGAAGTTGGCCGACACGCCTTCCCTGCGCGAAAAAGGCTCTGTAGGTGCCTAGGTGGTGTGATGAGCCTCACTTTCCTTGGATGCGGTGTTGGGGGCCTGCGCCCTCAGGGTGGGGTGTTTTTACCAAGTTGCCCCCGGGGGCAGGGATGTTCGAGGGCGTCGGGTGGCCACCAGCTAGTCTGGATGTGGAGCAGTTTTTTAGACTTTCCCCCAAAGACAGCTTTTCCCCCACCCGGTTGACGAACGGGCACCTTTTCTGCCACTACCCGGGTCGCCCCAGCCGCAGTGAAGTATACACGGCTCCCCCCGCTCGGCGACCTGGGCCTGGCCATCAGCGCGTGCTGCCGCGCTCCCGGGTGGTGCACTGGGTTTTTCGGGAGGCAACTGCGTGCGGTGAACTCTGCGGGGGGGCCCCCACGGGGGCGGAGCATTTTAAATGGGGGCGGGGACATCGGCCTCCCCCACGACCCGGTATCCCCGCGTGAAAAGAGGCTGTGGGGGCTAGCGGGTGTTGATGAGCCCCGTGGGGTTGCCGCGCAGGCACTCGATGCCCCGCGTCAGGCCAGCCGGAGTCCCTCTGCGCCACGCCCTCCACGTCGCGGCGGAATACTCTGGCCACGGGGACAGGCCATGTGCACTGCACCCGGGCGAGGGGGACCAAACTGGTCTCGTCTGCATTACGCAGCGCTGGGACCATTCGAGCCCCAGCTGGTCCCCATGGGTTGTTCTGAGCACCTCGACCCCTCCCGCTGACTGGGGGGGAGCGCGTGATGACAGGGGCGCAATAATCCACCAGGGAGGCACAGCCGACATAGTACGGGGGGGAAAAGAAGGGGGCGCCGGCGTTAACCCCCGTCATGGCCCGCACCGTTACCTGGCCTGTTCCTTTTCCCCCAGGTAGTCAAGCGCGCCGTGAACGACAGCCCCTGTCGAGCCCCACCCCCAGGTACAGGTAGGAGCCGTCCGCCCGGCCGAGCCCGGGGCGCGCAGTGACAGACTGGGGGTTTGGGTGCCTTGATGTCATGGCCCCGGGGCCCCTTCTGCGTCAGATTTAGGCCCAGTCCCCGCCTTTGGGGGTGATGGGTCGGGCGCGCTGCGTCTTTGCAAAGCCTGTCACCCCGCCCGGTGACAACGAGGGGCCAAAGGGCGTCGGGGTAGCTGAGCGAGGGGCCAGTGGAAGGGCAGGGCGACTAGCTCTTCCATCACAGGTTGAACAGGAAAAGGGCCCGGGGTGCCGCCCGGGGCGTCCCCTTCTCCCGTTCCTTGTACGTGATTTGAGGCCCTGGACTTTACCTGGGCCCCACGGTGCTGGAGGGAGTCCTCGAGCCGGCGAGCAGTCTTCCCCCGGGTCCCCTTCCTCGGAGGGTGGCGAGAATAGCGTGAGGACTGGCCACTCGAACGCTTTTCTCAAGGTCAGGAAGACGGACTGTGGGGGGTTGTTTTGGGCCCGAGTCGCAGGGGGAGGAGGGGGTGTCGCTGTGCCCACGCCGAGGGTAAACCAAACCGGAGGGGGGAGGGCTCCCACGCGCCACTGCATCGCGAGAGACCATTCTCTCGGGTGTTTTAGCCGTGCGCTGATGAGGGAGTAGGCCTGAGCTTGGTGGGCCCCTGGGTTGGGGGTGGGCTGAAAACGGCCTCCTTCCCGCTGGTGGGAGGTGGCCTGCCGCCAGAGCGTTGAGCGTGGGAAGGCGGCGTCCCCGGGAGGCCCGGCATGAGCGAGATGGAGTATGTCCGCCTCCGTCCCTGCAGCTGTGTCCGCGCCCTTTTTTCCCGCCGACGACGTTCCTGGGGTGAAGAGGTGGTCCGCCACGTAGGTTCCCCCGCGCTTCCCTGACGCCTCGACGCGGTGTTTCGAAGCGGTTTCTGGAGGGGGCGTTGCGAGGAGGGAATTGGGGCTAGAGCCACGCGCGGGAACACGCCGATATCTCTCCGCCTCTCGGGGTGGGGGTGGGTGGGGGGGCCGGTCGGGGCGGGGCGGCACCGGAAACCCTCCTGACATTCCCCAACTGGCCGAGGGGGGTGTGCTGGTTAAGGGGGGCCCACTCCCAACCCCTTTGGCCCCCCCTGGCCCGCTAGACACCCGCCGAGCGGGTCACCACTCCCGAACAGCCGCAGGTTGGTGGGGTTGGGGTGTCGTTTATACGCTTTCTGTGCAGGTTTACTCGGTGGGTTTCTCCCCGACTCCCGTTGTAGAACCCCATCGGGGACGGGGCGGCGGCCGGGGACACTTTGGAATGGCTGCGTCGGCTGCCCTCTGGGGCTGCCGTGAGGTCCCTCCCTGTTGGGGCAGGTTGTCGGGTGGCTCGTAAGTGACCCCCCACTCGCAAGGGGAAACTTGAAACTTGCCCCCGTCCGCCCTCTTGATGTCCATCGCGGCGAAGGGCGTGGCGGGATCGGGGACGACGCAGAGGGTGGTGGGGTGGCGTAGTGGTCCTGGGGAGGGGGGTGCACCCCCACGATGCCCGGCCGCCAGGTCCCCGACAAAAAAAAAACCAGGTAAGTCCAGTCGCCCCCCCCGGACGTGGGTGGGCTCCCCCTGTTGAGGAGATGGTGTGAGGGACCCCTCGAGCAAAACTGCTAGGTGACGACCGTCCGGTTGGTTGCCGACACTGACTCAGGATGGGGTGGTGGGGGGTTAAAACGCCCCCACTGGAGGCTAGTGTGCGATGCCATGGGAGCCTCCCCCGCCTCCCGTTTTGGGGGTCGCTGGCTCCTGTACAGGTTGTCCCCAGTGAGGTCGATCCTCCCCTGTGCAGCTCCACCGCCAAGGGCCTCCACCCATCTCCCAGTGGCCGGGTCTGATTTGCGGTGAGGGAGGCGCTCCTCACCAGCGCACGCAGCCACGGGGCCCCCATGGAGGGGGCGGGGGAGACTGTAGCCCGCAATCGCCACTTAAAATTTACCGGTGTGAGGTCTCCTGAGGAGAACCACGTCAAGGTCCTCCTCGAAAAATGGCCTGCAGCACCTGATGTTTTTTTGGGGGGGGGCCCTGGCTTCCCTGCACACCTTTGGGCCCGGGGGGGGCCCCCGGCGGCCCGATGGGGGGTTCGTTGTCCCGGGTGGTCCGCGTGGACGATGGTTCTCTGCTGGGAGGGGGGGGAAAAGTGGGCCCGGATCCCTCTGTGGGGGTCGTGACTGACGCCGCCCCATTGGGGTGGCTGATTTAATCTCCTCGGGAGGGGGCTCAACTTCTCCCGGGGGAGGGGCGAGCTCCGGGGGTGGAGGGGCCCCCTAACACATCATGCGGCATGATCAATCACAATTGCACGGTCTCCTCGCGAGGAATGTTTTTCGTGCGGTTTTCATGAGGGGGCCCCGAGTCTGTCGGCTCTCGCTGTCCCCTGGCGCTTCAGGCACTGCAGGGGGCAGGTGGCTGGGGTGGGCGGGTGCCTTGAGGGCGTCTCCTTGGGTGGGCGGGGCCTGGTCCCAGTTTTCCCCTTTGGGGAGTGGGGGGGGAAAACGGCGGGGGGGGATGGTAGCCGCCCTCCACTGATATGTCAGCTGGGTTCACTTTTTCCCCACCACCCGACCCCCGGGCCCGGGGTGGGGTCCCCGGGGGCTAGGGGGGAAGGCTGTTTTTTTGGCCTTGACCCGGCTGGCCTGGCTGGGAGGGGAGCAGGGATAAGCGGGGTTGCCCCTGTTTTCCGCTTGTTTATATGGCGGGGTTGCCGCCCTGGTGCCTGAACTGTTGCGCAGGCGAGGCCCGAGGCATCCGCGAAGCCTCTCAGGACACGAGGGCCAGGCGGGTGTTTCCTCCCGCAATTCGGACACTTTGCGGTGGTCCCCCTTGGCCTTGTGGCGGCCAATACATCTCCGTCGGGGGTTAAGGCTGCACACTCCACCCTGACGGAGTGCTTGACCTAACTTGCAGGTGGGTTTAATCGCTGGCCTTGTAGCACCTCACCGGGTCGCTCCGGTAGGGGGGGTAAGGTGTAGGGCCCCAGGAAGCAGGGCAGTTTGGGAGGTGGCTGCCCCTCGTGGACAATCATCACCTGCCTCGGGGGTGTTTTTCCCAGCCACGCACCGTGTGCGGACACCACATGGGGGTTTGCCTTCACCGCATCGAGTGGGAAGTCAACAGGGGAGCGCTCCCACTACCTTGTGCCTCCCCACACTAGGGGCAGGAGGGCACCCCTATTGCCCTCGTCGCGAGGCGCCGCGGAGCGCCCCGGCCCGTCCTTGGGGGTGAGGGTTTTCTCCGTAGAATTGGGCCCCCCCCCATCTTCAGGGGGGGGTTATCGTCCTTTGAGGGGCCCTGATGGCCAGGTAATTTCTGGCGCTGGGGTTGGGCCTCCGGTTCTCCTTGAACTTGGGCGGGGGGCGCGACCGTTAACCATAGTGGGCCAGTCCTTCCCTGCGCGGTCTCCTGCTGTCCTCGTCCTGGGACATGTCGATGACGAGTGGGGGTTTCACTTCATCATCATCGACTCGTAGGCATCGTCGGCGTAGCAAACTCGCGCTCGCGCCGGGACTGCGGTCGGCCTCTTTTTAGCCTCATTTAGGTGTCCCAGTGTTTGGGGGGGGGGCGACGAGGAGGGGCGCTCCGAAGCCCGCTTCCCCCCCCCCTGGCGGGGAAGCATTTCAGTTCTGCGTGTGTCATTTCCCCGGTTTGTTCCACTGCACGTCTCGTCTCAGTCCGGGGGTCCCACACAGGCGCGGTCATCGAACGGCGAGGGAAAGGGCACGGAGGGCGGGAAGGTCCGCGGCGTCACAGCGGGCTCACGGAGGACCCCGTTGACCCCGCCCCGGGACCACTCGCACTGAAGGCCAAAGGGTGATTTCCAGAGTAGCGGGTGGGGGGAAACACAGATACAGGGGTAGGGGGGTTTTCGAATACGGGAGGGGGGGAAAGCAGTCTCAGGGGGGGGGAGTTTTCAGAATAAATGGGTGCGGGGGCCCGAGGGACAAGGGTGATTTTTTAGAAAAGCGGTGGGGGGAAACACGACACAGGGTAGTGGGGTTTTCAAATAACGGGAGGGGGGAAATCTCAGGGGTGGAGGATTTCAGAATAAATGGGTGCGGGAAACTGAGGCACCCGGGTGAGTTTTCAAAAAAGCGGGGGGGGGGGAAACCAGACAAGGGGTAGGGGGGTTTTTTTGGAAAAAAGGGGGGGGGAACCGTCTCAGGGATGGGGGGAGTTTTCAGAAAAAATGGGTGCGGGAAGACTGAGGCCCAAGGGGGAGTTTTTTAGAATAGCGGGTGGGGGGAAACCCAGACCAGGGTAGGGGGTTTTTGATAAAGGGGGGGGGGAAAAAGTCTCCCGGGGGGGGGGAGTTTCAGAATAAATGGGGGCGGGAACACTGAGGCCAAGGTGAGTTTTTTGATGCGGGTGGGGAAAAAACAGACACAGGGTAGGGGGGTTTTCAGGATAAAGAGAGAGGAACAGTCTCAGGGGTGGGGGGGTTTTCAGAAAAATGGGTGCGGGAACACTGAGGGACAAGGGTGAGTTTTCAGAATAGCGGGGGGGGGGAAAAACAGCACAGGGGTGGGGGGGTTTCAGAATAAAAGGGGGGGGGGAACACTTTCGGTGGAGGAGTTTTCAGAATAAATGGGTGCGGGGAAAATGAGGCACAAGGGTGAGTTTTCAGAATAGCGGGGGGGGAAAAGGGGAAAATCAACACGGGGGGGGAGGGTTTTCAGAAAAACGGAGGGGGAAAAGTCTCAGGGGGGGGGAAAAATTTTTTAGAAAAATGGGTGCGGGGAAAACTTGAGGGAAAAAAGGGGGAGTTTTCGAATAGCGGGTGGGGGGGAAAAAAGACCAGGGGTAGGGGGGTTTTCAGAATAACGGTTAGGGGGGAAAATCTCCGGGGTGGAGGGTTTTCAGAATGAATTGGTGCGGGGAAACTGGGCACAAGGGTGAGTTTCAGAATACGGGGGGGGAAACACAATCACAGGGTGGGGGGTTTTGAATAATGGGGGGGGGGAAAAAAGTCTCAGGGGGGGGGGGGTTTTAGAATAAACGGGTGCGAGAACACTGATGCACAGGGGTGAGTTTTCAGAATACGGGTGGGGGGGTTTTCAGAAAAACGGGGGGGGGGAAAGCAGTCACAGGGGTAGGGGAGTTTTTTCAGAAAAAAGGGGGGGGGGAAAATCACAGCGTGGAGAGTTTTTAGAACGGGTGAGGGGGGAAAAGCACGGGGGAGAGTTTTAGAAAAAGGGGTGGGGGGTTTTTGGGGGGGAGGGGGGGAGAGTTTCAGAAGAACTTCCCCTGACACCAGGCCGTGGGAGTAATAATTCCTGTACGCAGGAAACGGAGATCCGCCGCGGGGGGGCCCGGCTGCACGCACTGGGTTCGGAGCAATGAAAGGGGACGCGCCTCTCCCTCTGATGCTTCCGGGTCACTTGAGAATTGCTTTTTCCCCGGGGCCATGTATTGCAGCAAAAAGATGGAAAAGTTCTGCACGGGTGCAGCAGATTTGCTTGGAGACTTTAAAAAGCTGCCCCCCCAAAAAAAAGTTTCCTTTACCTTTGGGCCCCCCAACTGAGGGGACCGCACGATCACGGGTTCCCCAGCGCATCGCAGGGTGCCCCGACCCCCCCGAAAAAAGCACAAACACGCACAGCCGAGGTGCTGCCCCCCACGGGGGTTTTCCCCCAGACACGGGGTTTTCAGGTCCCCCAGAGGTCTTTCACCCGAGCGTAAAAAGGGAAAAAAATTAAGTAAGAAAAAACCGCTCAAACCCTCGGCGTCCTAAAAAAGAACGATCCAAACTCCCCAGGAGAGGGGGGTAACTTTCCCAAACCGATCCCTACTGGAGTAGAAACGTCCCCTTTTTAGGGGGTAAAACGTTGCGCCAAAAAAAGTTTAGTCTCAAAAAACTCTGTTTTTTCCCCGAGGTGGGGGTGGTGGCTGTGTCGAAAAAAGTGACCATGACTGTGGGGCGTCCCCAATAAAAGGGGGCGGGGGGAACGGGCGGGATTCACTGCAAGGAGGTCCCCCGGGACACGCTATCCCCAGCAGCACACACGTCATTTTTGGAGCGAACCCTCGGCGCGAGTGAAAAGAGGTGTTTTGGGCTGGAGGCTGGGCTGCCTTTTCAAGGCGCTGATGTTGTGTCCCTCCATGCTCTTCAATATGTTTGCTCTTGGGTGTTTGCTGCCCATTAAGATGCGAAGTGAAGCGCTATTTATAGCCGGTCTGCCTGCCACGCAGCCTATTACGATGTCGTTGATGGTAGATAGCTTTGCTTTCTCGTCTTCTTGAGTGGGAGACGCTGATTGGTTGTTTGGTCTTCGCTTGGCTTTTCTGTGAGTAGGCTGTTATTTGCTTTTGTTCTTTTCATGCTGGGTAGAGCTTGTAGGTCGTTTGCCTGTACGTTAAGTTTGGGATTGATCTCTTTTATGTACAGCGCTTTTAGGATGGGAAGTCGCCGCACATCTGCACACATGTCAACCAATTCTGCATTTTCTTCTAGAAATTTTCTTGTTATGATGATGCCATGTTGTTCTAATAGGTGACTTTTTGGGGCTCCGGAAGTTAGGTGGCAAGTAAGACGTCTAGACAGCTTCGTTGTCGTCATGCCGATGTAGGATGAGGGGAGGACTTCACAGTTTCCTCTTTTGCATGTGATCCTATATACGACATGGGACTTTTGTTTTGTCTCCTTCGTCTGGCTTGGGCTGTTACGGAGAAGGAGGTTGCTGGTGTTCTTGTTTTTGTAGTAAATTTGTAGTTTTATTCTCCTCTCTGGGTCTGCAGGTTTCATGTTACGGTGGACGATTTGTGATATTATTCTTTCTTCTTCCTGGTGAGCGGTGGAGAAGAAAAGAATAATATCACAAAACGTCCACCGTAACGTGAAACCTGCAGACCAAGAGAGGAGAATAAAACTACAAATTTACTACAAAAACAAGAACACCAGGAACCTCCTTCTCCGTAACAGCCCAAGCCAGACGAAGGAGACAAAACAAAAGTCCCATGTCGTATATAGGATCACATGCAAAAGAGGAAACTGTGAAGTCCTCCCTCATCCTACATCGGCATGACGACAACGAAGCTTCGACTCATACTTGCCACCTAACTTCCGGAGCCCAAAAAGTCACCTATTAGAACAACATGGCATCATCATAACAAGAAAATTTCTAGAAGAAAATACAGAATTGGTTGACATGTGTGCAGATGTGCGTCGACTTCCCATCCTAGAAGCGCTGTACATAAAAGAGATCAATCCCAAACTTAACGTACAGACAAACGACCTACAAGCTCTACCCAGCTTGAAAAGAACAAAAGGAAATAACAGCCTACTCACAGAAAAGCCAAGCGAAGACCAAACAACCAATCAGCGTCACCCACTCAAGAAGACGAGAAGCAAAAGCTATCTACCAATCACCGATGCCGCTAATAGGCTGCGTGGCAGGCAGACCGGCTATAAATAGGGCTTCACCTCGCATCTTAATCATGCTCACCTCAACTCCTAAGGAGAAAACATCTTCCATATGCTGCTGAAGAAGGGTTCTTAGACCCGAAATCGCGATACAGCAAACATGACAAGCTACGGCGAAGTCATAAAAGTGATTACAAAAGAGAATAAGACACTCTTAAGACAAAGAGAAAATATCTTTAAGAAGATAATAAACGCTGAACTAGCTATCCCTTTTAACGAGATCTGTCTCAGAAAAATCTCCTGCCGTATATAACTCTCTTCTCTCTTCTCTCTCTCTCTCTCTCTCTCTCTCTCTCTCTCTCTCTCTCTCTCTCTCTCTCTCTCTCTCTCTCTCTCTCTCTCTCTCTCTCTCTCTATATATATATATATATATTTTTTTTTTTTTTACATTACCAGATCGGCCGCCTACCACCTGTGTCCCCCATTCTCCCCCCATCCCTCTCTCTTTATCTTTCTCAATTTTTCTTTCATATATAGCATATATATTATATATATGTATTTACATTATACATGTATATATGTTTACATTATATATATATATATATATATATATATATATATATATATATATTATATATATATATATATATATATACTATATATAATATATATATGAGAAAAAAGGAAGATAGAGAGGGATGGGGGACACAGGTGGGAGGCGGCCGGTCTGGTAATGCTGGTTGGGCTGTCATTAGAGCGAGCCTATTCTATGTTGATGGCGCCAGTTACCCATCACTCCCTTCCCTCGTTAGCAGGTAATTGCACTATTAAGGCCACCGTTGTTCAGCGTTCCTGTCTCGCCGTGAAAACCCAGTGAGTAAGGAGAGGGAGGAGGTGGTGATATGGAGAGAGAGAGAGAGAGAGAGAGAGGAGAGATGGGAGAGGAGCATAGAGAGAGAGAGAGAGAAGAGAGAGAGAGAAAGAGAGAGAGAAGAGAGGGAGAGAAGAGAGAGAGAGAGAAGAGAGCGAGCTGAGCGATCGAGAGAGAGAGAGAGAGAGAGAGAGAGAGAGAGAATGAGAGAGAGAAGAGAGAGAGAGGAGAGAGAGAGAGAGAGAGAGAGAGAGAGAGAGAGGAAATTGTTGGTAGTAAGCAAAATAGATGAAGAAAAAAGGAATAAGTGATGAAAATTAATGAGAAAATAGGGAAACAAATGATAATGATGATAATAATATACTGATGAAGAAAAAAAGATGAGATTGGAAAATAAGAACAAAAAGAAGGAAAAGAGGAGAAGATATGAGGAAAAAATCGAGGAGGGAGTAGTTATTAAAAACAGACCTGTTAATGCGGTGTTTGGTTGTACGGGAGAAGATTTTGATGGTGCTGGCGTACTTATATTTATCAACCCTCGGCCAGTTACCGTTTGGGTTCCAGTGATGCTACGGCCGGTTTGTGTATTGCTTATTAACGGTAAGCACGTCATTATACGTGTTATAAATGAAATCACATATGCAGCACTGGATGAAGGCGAAAAAAGCTATAAAGTTATGTCTTAAAATGCCTTGTTAGAGATATAACGTTTTTCTTCATTAAATGTATGACACTCTGAAAAGTATTAAATGTATGGCATCACTCTCAGCATCATTCAACTCTGTTCATTTTCAGATATGACAGCTATAGGTTGCCAGATGTACATGCATTACGTTATGTTTTATCTTATATTGTACTGTGTCAGAAGTAGTAGTAGTAGTATTGTTGTTATTGTTGCAGTAGTAATAGTAGTAGTAGTAGTAGTAGCAGTAGGTAGTAATAGTAGTATTAGTAGTAGTAGTAGAACCATTAGCTGTGCAAAGTAAGTATTTTTTGTAGGAGTGATAATATTAGTAGTAGTGTTACCCGTTTTTGTATTGTGTTTATTGGTAAAGGTTCGACCCAAAATAACTACAATCAATGAGTTATTGCCAATGTATGAGGTGATTGCCAGCGAAGTCTATCTTAAAGGTAGGAGTTGCTTACTTCCCTATCCAAACGATACTTCAGGTGGTCGCTTAAATAACATAAATCGGGCTGTTTTTAACGCTTGTTAATATATATGTGCCAGGAACGATGAATACATAATAATTATACAGTTATATAAAATATGTACACTGTGAGGAAGAGCTTGACTAGCGTGTGGCAATCAGGTACCATTCCACCTGACTGGAATATGAGGCTGGTCGTCCCTATCTGGAAAGGAAGGGAGGACCGTCAGAACTGCAACAATTACCGTAGTATTACACTGTTCAGACTGCCACGCAAGGTCCTTGGCTATCTATTGTTGACACGGATGGATCTTCAGTCATCTGCTGAAGCATCAGATACTTCAGCAGTCTGGGTTCACGTCTGAAGTAAGTAAGTAAGTCAACGACGAACCATATTCTAATGTTTCGTGTCCTGGTGGAACGCCGACGTGAGTTTCGACAGGGGATACTTGCTGCCTATGTTGATCTCAAGAAGGCATTTGACTCAGTGCATCGTGAGTCACTATGGGATTTTCTTCAGTTTCGCGGGATTCCTGCAAGGACTGCTGGTTTGTTGACTGGCCTGTACTCTGGGACTGAGACTGCTGTGAATTGTGGGGTAGGTGTATGTCGCTTTTTTTCCTGTGAATACAGGAGTGAGGCAAGGGTGCGTCCTTGCCCCATTACTTTTCAAAACTTGTATGGAATGGGTATTGGGCAAAGTTATGGACTAAAGTGATTGTCCCTCGGCAAAACCAAGATCACTGATCTTGTTTTTACCCATGATGCAGTAATCTTTGCTAAGTCGCTGGCAATTATGGTGATGGCTCTCGAGGCGCTGCATGAGGAGGCAAAGCCTTTGGGACTTGAGGTCTCCTGGCTCAAGACCAAGGCCCAGGTGTTTGAAGGCTTCCTAGATAAAATATTACAGTCTATTCATGCTTGCGGCAAGGACATTGAGATCTTGGAAAGTCTTGCATACCTTGGTAGTGCAGTCCACAATGACGGCGGGTCACGTCAAGCAGTCTTACGGTGGATTGGCATAGTCTACGGTGTTATGGAGTCACTCAACACGAGTATTTGGCGTTGTCGGTACCTGTAGCCTAATAAGGACAAAGATCTGGATCTTCAAGTGGCTTGTGATCCCTGTCTTACTCTATGGATGTGAGACATATGGACATTAAATAGCGACTTGAAGAGACGAATTGATACCTTTGGTAATGGGTGTTTTCGCAGAATCATGGGGTATCGCTGGGATGATAAGGTGTCAAATTTGCGTTTGCACCGTGAAACTTAATCAAAGCCTATTACCTGCATAGTCCGTCAGCGTCAACTTCCGCAATATGGGCATATGGCACGCTACCCTGAAACGAAATCCCTCCCACTGGGTTGTATCTGTTAGAGACAATCGGGCGTGGAGGAGGCAAAGGGGGCGCACACAAGGCTCTAGGCTGGGGCAAGTTGATGTTTCCTGCCGCGAGTTGCTTGGTATGGGAAGAGCGCCTACTTGGGAGTCGTGCGTGGTGACCCCTGGAAGTGGTGTCGTAGGGTGGGCGAGGCGAAACGCTTCCTGGCGTATGCCCCCAATGATTGATATATTGATTGAGGAAGAGGGACTAATCACGGGATCAAACCGCCAAAGAACTACACTCTCTAGAAAAGCCTGAACAGTTCAGTGACAAACACCGTTTAGACCACACGAGCTACTCAGAGTCGTACGTGAGTTTAGCATCGTACTCTGGCTTCTGCTGTCCTTCCGGCCGTTCGGTGTCTGTATAGGGAGATCTTCCTTCGTTGAACAGACATTTACACCGGAACTGCTGAGTGCGCGGAAAGCGAAGGTTCGCCCGCTGTCCACAACAGCGTCGTGATTACATAAACACCCACAAACACCCACCGAGTGGCTGTGCACTCGCACAACGCGAGGAGCGAGCTGTTTTGGTGGTGATAACTTAAACAAAACCAAAGTTGGCTGTGTATCACCAGGTGTGCAAGGTTTAGCGAAATACCACCCTCTGTTCACAAAAAGCACTCTCACAAGCTAGCTATTCATTTCATCATTACACTGGTCAACAAAATTATCTTTTTTTTTCTAGCATGGAAACTTAGAGCAGTTTTAGACTAATTTTGAGGTGCTGAATCCAAATCTGATCTCAGATTTGCTCTATCACATTACATTTTTGTGCTATCGGTATACCCCATTTTCATTAATTTTACCAAAAAATATCTTTTTGTCACTCATTGCGCATGGTCAGTGATTGCTTTATTGTTAGAATATGGTGTTTTATTTTTAGGATAGTGTGTTTATAGAAGTGAGGGTTTTATGTAGATATCCATATTTATATATTTTTTCATAGTTTTTTGCAGTTCGTGAATAGCAAGTACATAGTTTAGAGTGACGGCAGCGAAAGGGCTAAATAACATGTTCATGCAGAATTTTGCTGTGCTTGCTTGAGTGAATGTGCATTCACTCTCACAACTTTGTGCTACGACTCATTATTTTTTTGTATCTATGTATGTTTAATTCTTCCATTACGAGCATAAATTGTTGTTTCTTGCGCAAATGCAAGATTTTATATCGCGAAAACCTGATGTGATAGACAAAAACTGATGACAGATTCAGCACGCCAGAATAAAAAAAAATTCATTGGAATACCTTGTGCCCAAAAAATCGTGTTGACCGGTGAATTATCAAGGATGTGGTGTCTGTCTGACAACACAAAAGATGTCTTCTCTTGATGTGTCATGCCTTCGTGGCAATTGCCTGTTAATATATGAATAATTATACAAATACATATATATTCTACCTATCCAGTACCTAATATCGCTTGGTCACCCTTACTCGTCTCCGCGATGGTCTAGACCAGTGGTTCCCAAACTTTTATGTTGCGACCCTAAATACAATCTTGGCCTGGCCTGGCGACCCTAAATAGTTTTTCTAGGTCGGTTTCTCTCTAGACAATCTCTAGGTTAGTTTCTAGCCTCAATACACTGTTTCCCTGGACGGAGGGAGGTCTGAGCTTACCCGTACTCCCAGATCCTGCTCTCTAAATATTTTTAGTGATACATTGCGTATAGTATCCCTATTATGAGGATTAGATGGGATATAAGTAGACAGAAACACACATACACTGACGCACGCACGCACGCATATGCACACAAGCACACACACACACACACACACACACTACGGGGAACTCCGTAGTGTAAGGGGGAACTCCGTAGTGTAAGGGATAGCACGCTCGGCTTACAACCGAGAAGTCCCGGGTTCGATCCCCGGGCGGAGCGAAGGCAGACGGGCGGTCTTCTTAAAACCCGAGCCCCTGTCCACCCAGCAGTGAATGGGTACCAGGTGTTAGCCGGGGGTTTGTGACCCCCCTCCCGGGGTGATGGCTTTGGCCAACACTAAGAACTAAGGATGAATGATATAAAAATGTTGATATGGAGACGGGGCCACACGAACGTCGCTCTGGCCCTGTAAAATACAACTAGATGAATACAACTAGATGAATACACACACACACACACACACACACACACAAAGACACACGCATACACAAACGCACCTAGGCACACACACACACAACACACACACGCATATTTATCTATCGATGGGGAGGAGGTAGCAGAGTGGTTAGCGTCACCGTGTGGCGCTCTCGAAGACCCGAGTTCGATCAAGAGTGAGACCCATAAATCCACTTAAAATATTTCTGCACCATCGAGTGGCCTAAGAACACTCACATGCCCTGTCCATTAACTCAACCTTCGATTGCGAGTGCATCGGAGGACACAGGGGGGCGGCATGAACATTTAATTACAGGCGTACTATAAAAACCTGCCTGCGCCACCACGGGCGAGGGCTAACCATCACAGCCCTCAAGTGAGCCTCCAGGGCCTACCATCCGAACCCTGGAGGTTACTGCCTACAGGCGCTATAGGCATAGATGTATACAAAAAAATACAAAAAATACAAAAAATAACTCTCTCTCTCTCTCTCTCTCTCTCTCTCTCTCTCTCTTCCTCTCTCTCTCTCTCTGTCTTTCTCTCTCTATTATTATATATATATATATATATATATATATATATATATATATATACCTATAATGAATACCTAAAATCAGAGGTAGGAGGTCAGATATATACTTAGAAAGATATAAGCAAATAGACACACACGCACACAACACACACACACACACACACTTTCGTGGTGACCAGACGTGCCTATCTGGTGCTCCGCTCCTAGTCCAACAAACAAGTGATTAACAACCATGGATCTTGCCGCTGTTAAGATGTTACTGGAATCTCAAGAACGCGCATTTCGCTCTGCATTAGATTTAGTGGTTGATCAACTCAAGGAACGGATCCGGTTAGTTGAAGGCACTTTTGACGGATCGCATAAAAACCCTTGAATTCCCCCAATCCGAAGTACCGGGACCTGAAGAACAACGTAAAGGTGCTTCAGAAATCTAACAACGGAAACAAGTGGCAGTTAAGAGCTTCAGTCAAGAGTCGCTGAAAATGAAACACCGGTAAACTACCAAGAAGATTACTCCAGACGCAACAATCTAAGGATCATGGCCTAAAGGAGCAGCCTGTCGGGAAACTTGGGAGCAGACAGCAATAAATTGACAAATTAAACTGCAGGACGAAAACAACTACCCTCTGTGAACCTCGAACGTGCTCCCCGGGGTGGACCCGCTGCTTCTCATCCTCGAGCAATCGTCGTTCGTCGAGAAATTTAGGGGACAGAGATGCAGCTATAAGAAATGCAAAGAAAACTTAAAGGAACAGGGATATATATAAATGAAGACCCTTGTCCTGCTTCAAGGGAAATAAAAAAAAAAACAGTTCCCCTTAAATGAAAAAGGCCAGGGAAGACGGCAAAGTAGCCTTCTTCCCGACACACGCGACTTCTTCCGACACATCGGGACAGAATTGACCACGATCGTCATCCTTTCGGTCCCGGGCTGCTGGCTCACCCCACGTAGTGCTGCTTGGTGGCTCACAGTCTTCGTGGAGACGTAGCGGCTGGCGAAACCATCTACGGCTGGTGCTGCGACGTCAGAGGGGCAGTTTCTGCCACGGCGATGGGTCCCTTGGCTGACGGTGCGTCGCGGGGCGAGTACGGGTGCTGGTGCTGTCAGTGATCGTACGGTACAGCCACCTGAAGGTACTGAAGGGTGGCGAGCGGGACCATGATGACCAGGAGCATCTGGTGAACTACAGGGTGTCTTTATCAGAGGGCTCTCAGGAACCGCATAAAGAAAATAATAAGTTCATGTCATAATGGCAATCTATATTACATATTTACCTATGGCCATATTAATATTACTGTTATTATTTCCATTACCACTACTACCGCCACAAATATTATTACTACTATTGTCTCATTATTACTGTTACAGTAATATTGCTATCACTATCATTGCTACTACTTTCATTGCTACTATTATTGTTACTGTTAATGTTACTACTAGTACTAACTACCCTTACTACTATATTTGGAAATACTTTGGAACTCATCCTTCCGGCTTTGACTGAAATGAACTACCGCACTGTATTGTATGCTTATTGTACTTCACATCTGTAAAGGTTCCAGCGTGCGCTCAGCCTTGGTTAACTCACACGGCCGCTATGAAATATGAGGTGCCTCAAAAAATTCTAAGTCCAGTTAGGTTAGATTAGGTTAGGTTAGGTATACTTTGTGGTTAGGTTAGGTTAGGTTAGGTTAGGTTAGGTTAGGTTAGGTATACTTTGTGGTTAAGGTTAGGTTAGGTTAGGTATACTTTGTGGTTAAGGTTAGGTTAGGTTAGGTTAGGTATACTTTCTGGTTAAGGTTAGGTATACTTTGTGATTAAGGTTAGGTATACTTTGTGGTTAAGGTTAGGTTAGGTTAGGTTAGGTATACTTTGTGGTTAAGTTTAGGTTAGGTTCGGTTAGGTATACTTTGTGGTTAAGGTTAGGTTAGGTTAGGTATACTTTGTGGTTAAGGTTAGGTTAGGTTAGGTTAGGTATACTTTGTGGTTAAGGTTAGGTTAGGTTAATTTTTACATATAGTGACTTTGATGATTTTTTGGGGAGCCATAAATCACTTATATTTGCTTCCCCCACCCAAAAACCCCGTATTCCCGCCAGTTCCCCAGGCTTGTTGGCTATAGGAGGAAGAAAAAAAAGATAGGGGTGAAGGACTTCTTCCAAAGTTTTACCCTATATTTACTACTACTACTACTACTCTACTAATATTACAAATCTCTACTACTACTATTACCACAACTCTCAACCCCTACTATCTTGTACTGCTACTAATTTTACTTCTACTACTACTACTATGTTTACTACTACCACGACTACCACTACTACTACTTTCCATTACTACTGCTGTTCTGTTACTACTACTGCTGCTGCCATTACTACGGCTACTGCCACTGCAAATACATAATATTTTATTGATGCTGCTACTTTTATTACTACTATTGCTTTCTACTACAATCGCTATTGCTTCCATAACAACTACTACTACTTCCACTGCTAAAACTACTACTACTACTACTTCTACTGCTACTGCTACTACTTCTACTACTACTGCTATTACTATTTAATACGGCTACTACAATGGTTACTACTACTACTGCCACTACTACTAGTATTACTACTTCAGCTACTGCTACTGTTACCACTAATACTATTGTTATACTACTGATATTATTTATATTACTGCTAACTACTGATACTACCGTTACTACTACTACTAGTACTACTATGGCAATTATTAATGCTATTTTTATTATTATTATAATTTTCTCATTTCTCACAATGACTTCCAACAAAAAAGATTTAATGACCTTGTATTTTTAAGGCTAGGAAAAATATAACGGCAACTTGAATTTAATAATCTTTACACACAATTTAGGCCACATACTTTTTCCTAGATCAGAATACATTCATCTGGACAATGTTTCTTTAAACCTAGCAACATTAATTACCATCCTAACTCTGAATATACGGTCAATTCCTACAAATTTGCAATCCTTTATCGATACTGTTCTATGTAATATAAACATTAAATTTAATATCCTTGGTCTTACAGAATTAGGCTGAGCCCTCACCTTGTTTCCCTATACCAGTTGCCAGGCTACAAAATGTTCACTAATTGTAGGAACACACATGGTGGTGGTGTAGCCTTGTACATTTCTAATTGTTATATTTTCCATAGCTCTTAGTGAATTTTCAAAGTAGATACATTTATAGAATGTATTGGTGTTAAAAACGACAATTATGAATAAGAAAAAATTATTATTATTTTATTTATAGATCACCGGTGGCAACATAGATACATTTATAAATGCTGTTACGGATATTTTATCTTGAGCGTATGATAAAAAATTCAAGGCATCTTTGCTTTTGGTGATTTCAATTTAGATTTGTTAAAATGTAGTGACATTAATGTTCGGGAATTTTGTAATCTAATGTATTCATTTTCTTTATTTCCCTTGACCACAAAACCTCACGAGTCACAGATACAACCGCCACAATTATTGACCCCATATGGTCAACACAACAGAGGTAAATGTCGGGAACTATATAATTAATTCAGATATTTCAGACCATTTTTCCCGTATATCACAATTCAAACATGCAGTATGTGATCCCCCAGCATTCGTCAATAAGAGTTATAACTGACTCTGCCCTCAATAACTTTAGTTATGATTTAGAAAGGAAATTGGAATAACGTATAAAGTAATTGTCCCACCGAATCCTTTAGTTTATTTTTCAATGAATTCAATATACTATTTCAGAGACACTTTCCAATTAAGAAAATTACTGTAAGAAATAAGCACGTCTTAAGCCCATATATCACTCCTGCTCTAAAAAGGTGCATTACTGAAAAAAATAGGTTGGCAAGACTAGCAAGTAAGTGGCCTCTAACATATAAAGAAACATACAGGCAATATAGAAACAACTTAACTAAAACATTAAAACTAGCCAAAAATGAATATTATAAAAACAAGCTAAAAAATAATCAAGGGAAAACCCCAATCCATTGGAATACCATAAACTCCCTTCTAGGCAGAACCAATAAAGCCAATAATACAATATCATTAGATCCACCTTGCACTAACATCTCAACTTTCTTTAATGAACATTTTATTAATCTTGGTAATTTAGAATCAAATTCTTCTGACGACGATGATATGAGGTATTTAAGTCAGCCTCCCGCCTTCTCTATGTACATGACCACAACAAATACCGCCGAAGTAATCAATAATTTAAAGGCCCTAAAATCTAATTGTCCAGGATATGATGAAATTTCTCCTAAAATACTGAAACATTCATGTGAATCATTGGCCATCCCATTAACTTATATTATTAATCTAACATTGAAAAGAGGCATATTTCCTGATCATTTAAAAAAAGCCAAAGTCATTCCTATATTCAAGTCTGGTAACAGATGTGACATCAACAATTACAGGCCAATTTCAATCTTACCTGCTTTCAGTAAGGTATATGAAAAAATTATTGCGTCACGTTTAACTAACTACCTTGAAAAAAATAACCTATTAACTAAAAAATCAACACGGCTTTAGAGCAAATCACTCAAAAGAAACTGCTATATTAAACTTTGTCAATAAGTGTATAAACCCTTTTTTGGGGGAGAAGCTTTATGTGGTTGGGATTTTTCATTGATTTATCCAAAGCTTGACTCATTAAATCATTGTATTTTGTTAGATAAATTAAAATATGTCGGATAAGGGGTTACCGTTACAACTTTTTCGCAGTTACCTCTGTAACAGATCATAATCTGTTTTTTGTAATAATGATACATCACAATTTATATCTATATCCAGAGGTGTACCACAAGGCTTTAATCATAGGACCAATTTCTTTTTCTCATATTATAAATGATATAATTAAAGCTAAACTTAAAATTTTTAATTATTATATATGCCGACGATACTAACCTCTTACTAGCTGACAAAGACATCAATTCCCTACATTTAAACATAATACAGAATTGAATTTAGTATCTCAAAGGATAAAAAGTAATAAATTAAAACTTAATGTTTCTAAAACTAATTATATATTTTTTCAGAATAGATTCCATAAAAAATATTCTTCCTCCATTACAGGGTTTGAAGGCGATACATTAAATCGAGTAAATCCCACAAAAATCCTAGTTGTTTTTCATAGATGAAAATCTGAACTGGAAATTGCCAATAGAAGAGGTTTTATGAAAGTTCTCAAATTTTGTGGGAATAATGTACAAATACGTTACAATCTTACTGTAGATGCATTACTTAGTATTTACCATACCTTGTTTTACCCTCACTTAACATACTGTGTGTCCATCTGGGCCAGCACATGGCCAACATTCTTATATAAAGGGAAAATAGCTCAGAAGAAAGTTGTCATATGTATTCTTTTCTTAGGCAAATTTGATCTGTCACTGAAATTATTTCTTCAATGAAAATGTTAACATTCGATTCAATACCAATACTTTTCTTTATTATTGATTTATAAAATGTCTATTGCAAGTATACAGGGAATGAAATTTTTAAATTTATTGAAAATCTTCATCAGACTAGAAGCAATGATGTAGATTTGATTTGTCCACAGTTCGAACAGCTTTATATAAAACTGTATTTTTATGTTCAGGGCCCCCAAATTATTCAAAAGCTTACCACTAAATATTAAAGCTTCAGTTAAAACAAACAACTACTTATAGCATTCAAAAGGGAAATAAGAAATTCATATTTCAGAATTCTTAGCAGAGATATTTCGACATGTATGCATATGTAACCATTGCAAAACTAACTACTTTATTATATTTTTTTATTTTTTATTATTTTATTTATTATTATTATTGCATTTGTATTTTTATGTAATAACACATAATTCACACACTATTTTTTTTTTTTTTTTTTTTTACTACTATTCATAACGTAGTGCTGTCAAAGGGTAATTTTGCTATGGGCTAGGGTTTAGGCATGTCTGAATGCACCTATATTAAATGATATCTGCCTGTCAGGGAGCTTCGGCTCGACAGACACTTGCTATTATTAAAATTTGTGCTTTTGTATATTTATATAGCAATAAATATTTACTTACTTACTACTTACTTACTTACTTACTTACTTACACACACACACACACACCCACACACACACACACCACACACACACACACACACACACACACACACACACACACACACATGCACGCACACACACATATATATATATACTAGCCGCAAAGCCGCCCTCCGGGCGGACTTTTTGGCTAGCTCCTGCTTAGGGCTATTGGTGGGCCTTCGGCCCACCACCTGCGTTTTTGGGGGGCCTCGGCCCACCAAACACAGACTCTCCAGATAGCCCCTTCTAACTTTCCTGAAATCATGAGGGAGAAATGTATATTAACGCCCCCAACCCATTCACATCACCCCCCACCCATTCACTCACCCATTACCCATCACCCCCCCCCCATTCACTCACCCATTAACCATCACCACACACGCATTCACTCAAACCCCTTACCCATCACCCCCCACCTATTCCCTCACCCATCACCCCCAACCCATCACCCCCCACCCATTCACTCACCCATCACCCCACACCCATTACCCATCACCCCACCCATTCACTCACCCATTACCCATCACCCTACATCAAGGTTTCCTCAATTCTCGCAACCCATTTTTTTTCACAATTCTCGCTCATAGGCTGCTAAAAAAAAAAAAAAAAAGTGATCGGATCATCTTATAAGTGAGCTTAAAACCTTCCCCTGGTCGACCCGATTCCAAAACTGTGCCATATGAGGGGATTCCGCCACAGGGGCGGCACCAGAGCGACAGACAGACACAGCACACACACTTCGCTTATTAATAGATATTATATTTTCATATATATATATATATATATATATATATATATATATTATATATATATATTATATATAATATAAATACAGTATGTATATATATATATATAAATTATATATATTGTATATATATATATATAAAGTAGTATATATTATATTTATATATATATATATATTATATTTATATATATATATTTATATATTATATATATATATTTATATATATATATTATATATATATATATTTATATATATATTTATATATATATATATATATATATATATATATATATATATATATATATATATATATATATATATATATATATATTATATATATATATATATATATTATATATAATATATATATATATATATATATATATATATATATATATATATATATACTATATATATATATATATCTATATATATATATATATATATATATATAATGTGTGTATAGAAGGAGATGTTCTACGCCAAACTCGACTCTGTATTAGACCAGTGTCCTCCTCGGGACACACTCATTGTCTTGGGCGACTTCAATGCTACTACTGGCACTGTGAGAGATGGCTACGAGTTATGTGTTGGTCCCCATGGCTCCGGTACCAGAAACACCAACAGTTCTCTGCTTCTGAACTTTGCAAGGTCCAGAAGGCTGAGAATTGCAGGTTCTTGGTATCAGAGACCAGAGCTGCACCGCTGGACATGGTATAGTAATGCCGGCGGGGTAGCTAAGGAGATCGACCACATCCTCGTTAGTACTCGTTGGAGGATCCTCCAGAACTGCAGGGTTTACCGGAGTGCTGAGTTCTTTGGAACAGATCACAGACTTGTTGTTGCTACACTTAAGCTTCATGTCAAGTCCAGAAGAATCTCAAGAGGTAACCATACTGTGTTTCATCTTGAGAAACTGAAGGACTTGACATGTGCTCATGAGTATGCTAGTGACAGTCTCAAATCGGTTTGATGTGCTCGGTGCTCTCGGGGACCCTGT
>JACEEZ010025606.1:277500-282500 GCA_016584305.1 Chionoecetes opilio | reverse complement strand
AGAGAGAGAGAGGAGAGAGGAGGGAGAGAGAGAGAGAGAGGAGAGAGAGAGAGAGAGAGAGAGAGGAGAGAGAGGAGAGAGAAGAAGAGAGAGAGAGAGGAGAGGAGGAGAGAGAAGAGAGGAGGAGAGAGGAGAGAGAGAGAGAGAGAGAGAAGGAAAAGGGGGAGAGGAGAGAGAGAGAGAGAGAGACACAGAGACACAGAGACAGAGAGACAGAGAGACAGAGAGACAGAGAGACAGAGACACTACTGTATATATAGACTTGCTACTCGCGCTCCGCGCAAACCCACCCATGACCTGTGGAGGCAAGGTAAAACAATGTTTCGAACATCACTCCCATTTCCCTTCCTTTGGTTTATCAGTATAAATGATATACTGTTATCTTCGTAAATGTTTGTTCTATAATATTATCAAATAAAAAACAGTAAAACACACTACAAAAATGCCATTATGAGACTCTGAAGAAATATGCATTCACTTAAACTTTTCGCCATATAATATTTTGTGCGACAACATTTAAGATGGAGCGTATCAATAGAAGCGGATTTTCACTAGCTTTCCATTGATATATTTCGTTTTCTGATAAATGAATTAGCACCATTCATAAAGTAACGTTGACTAAAGAAATAACATCATCAATCGGATCGGCAAGTAAAAAAGTGTTCCATGAATACCGTAGAGGTGTAGAATATGGTTTATCAGTATAAATGATAGGCTACACTGTTATCTTCGTAAATGTTTGTTCTATAATATTATTAAATAAAAAACAGTAAAATACACTAAAGAAATGCCATTATGAGAGACTGAAAAATATGCATGAACTTTTAAACTCTTCGCCATTTAATATTTTGCGATACAACTTTTTACATGAAACATATCAATAGAAGCGGAATTGTATTAATAATAATAATAATAATAATTTTATTCTCGCCCGGAGGCATACAGACAAAAAACAAAGCAACAAGAACAAGCCAAGGAGTAAACTTAAGTACTAGGGCAAAAACAAAAAACAAGAACAAAGTACAGGCACATTAGGGGACATAGTATCAAAGTACATAGAAAAGCGTACATGAACACCTGTGCTACCCCACATCCTGCACAAGCAGCAAACCCAGCCACTGCTGTTGTATAGGTCCACATACATAGGCGAGCTCTGCCTGACAGAGGTGATGATGGAGTTCGTATGCTTAGAGAGCTCCACCCTACTCCTTAAAGTAATCGTCCAGACCCATTTTTTTTTTTGCCTAATTATGTTGAATGTACATTCAAAACACCTAATCCACCAAAAATAATTGATTTCCAGGCCTTATTTCCGTAAAAACACGACTTTTGTAAAAAGCGCGCGAAAAAAAAAAAATTCCCTTCAACAGGCTACGAATGTTATTGATGATGTCAGAGGAGGAACGCTCCAATGTAAACATCTGTCTGACACCTGTCGGCAAATGTTATGATGAGCGATTGTACTTCGGTGTCAGACAGTGAATGTGCAACAACAACCCCTTACACACAACAACCCCTTACACACAACAACCCCCTTACACACAACAACCCCTTACACACAACAACCCCCTTACACACAACAACCCCTTACACACAACAACCCCCTTACACACAACAACCCCTTACACACAACAACCCTTACACACAACAACCCTTAACACAACAACCCTTACAACAACAACCCTTACACACAACAACCTACACAAACCCTTACACACAACAACCCCTTACACACAACAACCCCTTACATACAACAACCCCTTACACACAACAACCCCTTACACACAACAACCCCTTACACACGGTCGCCACCCTATGCGGCCACCGTCCCCATGCGGCCGCCCGTATGATCCACATATATAGAGGGCAGTCGCGCGGAGCAAACTATTGTTAAGCCGCGGTCACACGAGCACTTTTTCCGGCAATATTCAGCCAGCAAAGACCAAACCGGCCTCAAGTTGGCTAAAATTGACGACAAAAAGTCAAGACGAACATGTTGGTGTTCTTGGCTGAAAATTCCCGGAAATTCCCACCACCAACGCATATTATTTGACATTAATTTTAATGCACGCTCTAATTCAATATACAGAAGCTGAAATAAATAGCTACATAGTGGCAAGAGCCGATTACAAGATGAATTGTGAAGTCTTGTACATTCTTGTACATTTTTTAAGCATTTTGAAGGATATAATACACTTAGGAAAATTACATGAGTTAGGGATGGTTTTCTATTTTCTTTGTTGACTGTCTATTAATAACTGAAATGTTTAGGGGATACTGAACTGGACCAACTTATTGTTGATCACTTTGATGTTTGAATGTTTGATGTTTGATTTCCGACGCGCTTCCATACACAAGAATCCATTTCAATCATTCACCACCCTAATTTTGTGAACCAGTTTCTCCCTATTTATCCCTATTTTTCCAAAGACGCTTCTTCAGATACGATAGAAACTGCCATTAAAACACTGCTACCTCTGTGAAACCTCTGTGTGTGACCAAAACACGGCAAGGTATTGCCTTTGCTGAATATTGTCGGCTGAATATTGACGGAAAAGATGCTCGTGTGACTGCGGCTTTTTACGTATATGTTTATTGTACGTTATGTTTAACATATATAACTATATGTTAAACCTAAGATATGTCATAAGTTACTAACCTAACCTCACTATGTTACTAACCTAACCTCACTATAACCCTTAACAGTTACTAACCTAACCTCACTATAACCCCCTAAAAGCTACTAACCTAACCTCACTATAACCCCTAAAAGTTACTAACTTAACCTCAATATAACCCCCTAAAAGTTGCTAACCTAACCTCACTATAACCCCCTAAAAGCTACTTATATTGCCGTAGGCGGCCGCATGGGGCCCGCGGCCGCATTGGGGATACACCTTACATACAGCAATCCCTTACACACAACACCCCCTTACACACAACAACCCCTTACACACAACAACCCCTTACACACACAACCCCTTACACACAACAACCCCCTTACACACAACAACCCCTTACACACAACAACCCCTCACACAAAACAACCCCTTACACACAACAACCCCTTACACACAACAACCCCTCATACACAACAACCCCCTTACACACAACAATTGGTGATAGTGATGGTGGTGACACACAGCAACACAACAGCATCTGGTGAGTGAGTGAGTGAGTGAGTGTGTGTGTGTGAGTGTGTGTGGTGAGTATGTGTGTGTGTGTTGTGTGTGTGTGTGTGTGTGTGTGTGTGTGTGTGTGTGTGTGGTGAGTGTATTACTACAAATCCTTGCAAATTTCAACTTCCCGTTCCAATCTGCCCTAGTCTGCCGCACTAATCTTTTCAACACATTTAACATTGTCGTATCAGTCGGAAACATGTGCAAACTTTTCTCGAAAGGCACAGCTGTCTTGCTGCACCCATAAAGGATGCATGCATGTGGCATATCGCAAAAAAAATTATCAGAAACACCCAAAAATCTTCAAGTACTATATTTATCTCTTGTGTTTACGTGCTTCTGATCAGCGCGGGGAGAGGCCGCCTTCCTCCTGTTACGTCACCGAGCCGTGGCGCATCGTCTACCAGTTGCCAGCAGCGTTTTCGAGGCTCGGGGAATTTACAGATTTTGATTGCGGATTATTTAAAAACGGCTGACTGGATGCAAAAAGTGACAACATATTGTTGATACACTCGATAATGGCTATACTCTAACTACATAAAATCAGGAATGATGAAATGGTCTGGACGATTACTTTAAACTGAACACGGAGTGTCGACGGATCACATCCAGATTGTTCACCCCGTCCCTAGCGAAAGCCAGGGACGAGCTGCACCACCTGGGCAGCCCCAGAAGCCTCTTAAGGATGTCATTGTGACAGACCTTAAGGCGGTATTAGCTTTCCATTGATATATTTCGTTTACTGATAATGAATTAACACCATGTATAAATTAGAATTAACTAAATAAATAACATCATCAATCGGGTAATTTTCCCGCTTGATGATGTTATTTATTTAGTTAACGTTAATTTATCAATCAATCAATCATTGGGGGCATACGCCGGGGGGCGCGTCGCCTCGCCCACCCTACGACGCCACTCCCGGGGGTCACCACGCGCGAGTTCCCATGCAGGCTCCTTTCCCATACCAAGCAGCTCTCGACAAGAAACATCAACTTGCCCCAGCCACGAGCCTTGTGGGCGCCCCCTTGGCCTCCTCCACGCCGGATTGTCTCTTACAGATACAACCCGATGGGAAGGATCGGTTTCAGGGTAGCGTGCCACATGCCCATATAGCCGAAGTTGGCGCTGATGGACTATGCAGGTAATAGGCCTCGATTCAGTCTCACGGTGCAATTGCTGATTTGACACGTAATCATCCCAGCGATACCCCATGATTCTGCGAAGACACTTATTACCAAAGGCATTGATTCGTCTCTTCAAGTCACTATTTAGTGTCCATGTCTCACAACCATAGAGTAAGACAGGGATCACAAGCGACTTGAAGATCCGGATCTTTTGTCCTCTTGCACAGGTACCGACAACGCCAAATACTCCCGCTGAGCGAGTCCATAACACCGTGGGCTATGCCAATCCGTCGTAAGACTTCTTGACGTGACCCGCCGTCATTATGGACTGCGCTACCAAGGTATGTAAAACTTTCCAAGATCTCAATGTCCTCGCCACACGCATGAACAGACTGTACTGCTTCATCAGATAAGTTTCCAAATACCTGGACCTTGGTCTTGAGCCAGGAGACCTCCAGTCCCAAAGGCTTTGCCTCCTCGTGCAGCGCCTCGAGAGCCATCACCAGGACCTCCAGCGACTCAGCAAAGATTACTGCATCATCGGCAAAAACAAGATCAGTGATCTTGGTGTTGCCGACGGATGCTCCACAATCACTTTGATCTACAATCTTGTCCAATACCCAGTCCATACAAGCGTTGAAAAGTGATGGGGCAAGGACGCACCCTTGCTTCACTCCTGTATTCACAGGAAAGA
>JACEEZ010025606.1:232500-272500 GCA_016584305.1 Chionoecetes opilio | reverse complement strand
TAGTCCTTGACATATCAAAAGCTCTTGATAGGGTCTGACTCAAATTTTAAATTTCTAAACTACCCTCATGCGGTTTTTATCCTTCTCTCTGCACCTTTCTAGCCGTTTCCTTCCTAGAAGTCTCCTTTCTAACCGTTCTATTGCAGCTACTGTCGACGGTCATTGTTCTTCTTCTAAGTCTATCAATAGTGGTGTTCCTTGGGGTTCTGTCCTATCACCCACTCTCTATCTGTTATTCATGAATTATCTTCTAACTCTAACTCAATGTCCTTTCCACTCCTACGCTGATGATTCTACCCTGCCTTTTTCAACGTCATTCATTAGAAGTCCAACTCAACAGGAACTAAGTGATTCACGGAGAGATGCCACCGAGCGCCTAACTTCTGATATTTCTATCATTTCTGATTGGGGCAAAGCAAACCTTGTTTTGGTTAATGTCTCAAAAACCCAATTTCTTCACCTATCAACTCGACATAACCTTCCAGACAACTATCCCCTCTTCTTCAATGACACTCAACTGCCTCACTCCTTCTTCTACAATAAACATTCTAGGAGTATCCTTCACTAAAAATCTTAACTTGAAATCTCACATATCATCTCTTGCTAAAAAATCTTTTATGAAGTTAGTAATCCTGTGGTGTCTGCGTCTATTTTTTCTCCCTCCCAGTTGCTTGCTCTATACAGGGGCCTTCTTCGCCCATGTATGGAGTATGCCTCTCATGTTTGGGGGGATCCATTCATACAGCTCTCCTAAACAGGGTAGAGTCACAAGCTTTTCGTCTCATCAACTCCGCTCCTCTGACTGACTGTCTTCAATCTTTAAATCACCGCCTCAATATTGCTTCACTTGTTATCTTCTATCGTTATTTTCATGCTCACTGTTCTTCTCAACTTGCTAACTGCAAGCCTCCCCCCCCCCCTCTCGCAGCCTCGCTGCACAAGACTTTCTACTCATTCTCATCCCTATTCTGTCCATCTCCATAATGCAAGATTTAACTAGTATCTTCATTCTTTCATTCCCTTCTTCACTGGTAAACTCTGGAACTATCTTTTTGTCATCATTAACCTCCGGCCTTGAAACATTAATTAATTATAAAAAAATAGTATAGTAGACAAATGTTATATATGATACATCTGTTCAATCAATCATTGGGGGCATACGTCGGGGGGCGCTTCGCCTCGCCCACCCTACGACGCCACTCCCGAGGGTCACCACGCGCGAGTTCCCATGCAGGCTCCTTTCTCATACCAAGCAGCTCTCGACAAGAAACATCAACTTGCCCCAGCCACGAGCCTTGTGGGCGCCCCCTTGGCCTCCTTCACGCCGGATTGTCTCTTACAGATACAACCCGATGGGAAGGATCGGTTTCAGGGTAGCGTGCCACATGCCCATATAGCCGAAGTTGGCGCTGACGGACTATGCAGGTAATAGGACTCGATTCAGTCTCACGGTGCAATCGCTGATTTGACACGTAATCATCACAGCGATACCCCATGATTCTGCGAAGACACTTATTACCAAAGGCATTGATTCGTCTCTTCAAGTCACTATTTAGTGTCCATGTCTCACAACCATAGAGTAAGACAGGGATCACAAGCGATTTGAAGATCCGGATCTTTGTCCTCTTGCACAGGTACCGACAACGCCAAATACTCCCGCTGAGCGAGTCCATAACACCGTGGGCTATGCCAATCCGCCGTAAGAATTCTTGACGTGACCCGCCGTCATTATGGACTGCGCTACCAAGGTATGTAAAACTTTCCAAGATCTCAATGTCCTCGCCACACGCATGAACAGTCTGTACTGCTTCATCTAGTAAGTCTCCAAACACCTGGACCTTGGTCTTGAGCCAGGAGACCTCAAGTCCCAAAGGCTTTGCCTCCTCGTGCAGCGCCTCGAGAGCCATCACCAGGACCTCCAGCGACTCAGCAAAGATTACTGCATCATCGGCAAAAACAAGATCAGTGATCTTGGTGTTGCCAACGGATGCTCCACAATCACTTTGATCTACAACCTTGTCCAATACCCAGTCCATACAAGCGCTGAAAAGTGATGGGGCAAGGACGCACCCTTGCCTCACTCCTGTATTCACAGGAAAGAAGCTGGATACACCTGCCCCACACTTCACAGCACTCTCAGTCCCAGAATACAGACCAGTTATCAAACCAATAGTCCTTGCAGGAATCCCTCGAAGTCGCAGAAGATCCCAGAGTGACTCACGATGCACTGAGTCAAACGCCTTCTTGAGATCAACATAGGCTGCAAGCATCCCCTGTCGAAACTCACGTCGGCGTTCCACCAGGACACGAAGCGCTAGGATACGGTCCGTTGTTGACTTACCAGGCGTGAACCCAGACTGCTGAGGTCTCTGATGCTTCACCACATGGCTGCGAATCCGTGTCAGCAATAGATGGGCAAGTACCTTGCCTGGTACGCTGAGCAGTGTAATACCGCGGTAATTGTTGCAGTCCTGACGGTCCCCTTTCCCTTTCCAGATAGGGACGACCAGCCCCCTTTTCTAGTCAGGAGGAATGGTACCTGATTGCCACACGGCAGTCAGGACAGCATGCAACCCGTGGATCATGGCCTCACCTCCAGCTTTGAGGAGCTCCGCACTGATATTACAAACACCAGCTGCCTTTCCACCCCTCAACTTTGCTACAGCCTCTCTGACTTCGTCAAGAGAGGGTGCGGTTTCGTCAATGGGAGGATCGGCATCCACTGCCTGTAACCCAGTGGTGTGAAGCTGCTCAGTTGGAGGGTCCACCGTGAACAACTGCCCAAAGTACTCAGCCCAACGAGCCATCTGCCCATTCATGTCCGACACGAGGCGCCCATCTGCTGTTCAAATAGCACTCGCCTGAGAAGGAGACTTGGAACGGAGCTTCTTCAGGGCTCGGTAGGCGGGTCGGAGGTCATTAGCGTTCAAATGACCCTCGACATCCTCAGCGAGACTCCTGACATACCTCTCCTTGTCTCTCCCCAGGAGGGTTCTAGTCCGGCGTGACAGAGCCCTGTGCTGGTCCCGGTTCCCAGCCAGCCTGGCAGCGCGACTCTCCTTGATTTTCTCCAGCGTCTCCGTCGAGACAAAACCACACCTTGACCTCGGGCGCTCCCCAATACACTCCTTGGCAGCCTGTAGAGTTTCACGTTTGAAGGTATCCCACAGTTCTACAGGGTCCCCGAGAGCACCGAGCACATCAAACCGATTTGAGACTGCCACCGCATACTCATGAGCACATGTCAAGTCCTTCAGTCCTTCCTTCCTTCAAGTCCTTCAGTGTCTGACTGTCCGACCTCTTTTAAACCCTTTTATTATAAACGTTACGTTGATGACACCTTTTTAGTTTTTAAGAATGCTGAACATATACCCTTATTTTTTAATTACCTTAATTCTAAACACCCAAATATTAAGTTCACATATGAAGTTGAAAACCAATTATCACTACCATTTCTAGATATCTTAGTTACCCGTAAAGATTATTATTTTACTACATCAGTCTACCGTAAACCTACCTTCACAGGACTTGGAACTCAGTATCTATCATTCATCCCTAACCTTTTTAAAACCAATACTATTAAGACCTTAATACACAGATGTTATAGTTTCTCTTCCAACTGGTTTGCCTTCGATAATGAAATTAAATTCCTTACTAATTGTTTCCAAAATAATGGCTATCCCCTTAAATTGATAGAAAAAACTATTTCTAGTTTCTTAGATGAAAAGTTCAACCCTAAGTCGAATCAACCCGAACCTATATTAGACACACATTATATTAAACTTCCATGTTATGGCCATCTTAGTTATATCATTCGTAAAAAACTCAATGATCTACTCAAGTTACACTTTCCTAACTCAAAATAAAAATTTGTTCTCACTAATCCATTTACTTTAAGAACACATTTCAAATATAAAGATCCTATACCTAAAACTCTTATCTCCAATATAATATATGAATTTGCTTGTTCGAGCTGTAAGGCTCGATACATCGGCGAGACGTCAAGAAACTTAACCCTTAGGTTCGCAGAACATAAAGGTATTTCTGCTCGTACTGGCCGATTTAATTCTTCTCCTTCTCAATCTGCAATACGCTCCCACTCCCATGATCTTGATCACCCATTCTCTATGAATGATTTTAGAATCCTATCAAAGGCAAACTTCTCTAGTGACGCTAAATTATTAGAATCCATACACATCAAGCATTTGTCTCCTGATCTTAATAATCAAGTCACTTCATACCAATTACATATACTCAAATGATTATCACACTGTTTCGATCGTCCGACTCTCGTTTCGATCGCTCCATAGGAACCGAAATGCTACCTGTAAAATTATTGTTCATTCAGTCCTCTGCCAACCTAGACAGCATACACACCAAGGTTTGTTAAGTGTAAATTGTGTTTTTAGTTTTTAGATAATATAGGATTATTTTATTGCGCTAAATTTTTAGATGTTTGCTCTTAGCAGTTTCTAGTATTTTTTACTTATATAAACTATTTTAGCCTGATGATGCCAAGTGCCATTGGCGAAACGTTGCACGCACATAAAGAACCCCAAGAATGACGAGTGTCTTTGCCACCCTGAAAAATCAATATATATATATATATATATATATATATATATATACACAAATACTGTAGTTGTCGACCCAGAGTTTCTATCTGACCTAGATCCTTCTGTTTGAGAAGGAGGAAATGAGTGCAATTGAGAGATATACTACGAGGATACGTACATTGCATAAATACATTTTGAGAAATCAATATGGCACTTATTCCGAGGTGTCGCCCTTTTATAAAAAACATTTGCCACCGTTTAATCATTTGCCGCCCGCAAAAAAAAATTCATCATCACAATCAGCAATCATCACAATCAGCAAACCTTCACTTTTCTGAAGGGGATCAATCTCCGTTTCGGGGTCAACAAATTCCTTATTAACCGTTACTTTATCGCGTAGATGTGATAGGGTCTTGAATGGGGTGATGGTGCCCCGTGCCACAAATAAGAACTCTATAAAACTTGCAAGTGCATTTGCTAACTATGCGCGTGACCTCTTCGGTCTTACCCGTGTACCACACGAGCGACTCTTAAATAAGGTTAGGGCTCATGGTATAGATGGGAAGGTTCTTCATTGGATCAGAGCTTGGCTAAGTAATAGGCAACAAAGGGTTACAATTAATGGTTCCAAATCTGAATGGGGACTGGTGACAAGTGGAGTTCCACAAGGGTCTGTTTTGGGCCCATTACTATTTTTGATTTACATCAACGACTTGGATAGTGGGATTAGCAGTGATATCAGCAAGTTTGCTGATGATACTAAGTTAGGTAGGATTATTGGATCACAGTCTGACGTAAACATATTGCAGGGAGACTTAGATAAACTTAACGAGTGGGCAGTCAGATGGCAGATGGAATTTAATATTGATAAATGTAGCGTTATGAATGTTGGTAGAAAAAACCCTGGTAATAGATACACCATAAGCAATGTATCGCTGAAAAGATCAGAAGGTGAAAAAGATCTTGGGTGAGGGTGAGCCAGACCTCCGACCTAGGAAACAATGTATGAGGCCAAATGAGCTAATAGAGTATTAGGATTCATACAGAAGTGTTAAAAGTAGAAGTGCGGAAGTATTCTAAAGCTTTATCTGGCTCTAGTCAGGCCTACCTAATCTATGCAGTCATTTTGGTCTCCATATTACAGGATGGAATAGTGTTGTTAGAAAAAGTGCAGAGAAGGATGACCAAAATGATACAAGGGATGCGTAAACTTTAGTTATGAGAGGAGAATTGAAGTTATTAAAATTACACTCACTCGAGAGACGCAGAGTAAGGGGCGATTGATAGAAGTTTTAAGTGGATAAGGGGATTTAATAAAGGAGAGGTAGGAACATTCTTACGGCTTTAACCAGGGTAGAACGAAGAAGTAACGGATTCAAGCTGGAAAAGCGTAGATTTAGAAAGGAAATAGGGAAAAACTGGTTCCAAGTAGGGTGGTATGAGATGGAATGGTCTCAGTAGACAGGTATTAGTGCGGAGTCATTAGAGGAGCTTTAAAGGAGCTGGATAAGTTCAGGAATGGGGATGAAAGGTGGATGTAGGTAGTGTTAGGTGACAGGAACTACCACGTGTAGGCCTCGCGGCCTCTTGTAGCTTCCTTATTTTCTTATGTTCTTATGTTCTTATGTACCCAAACCAGAGGCCCGAGCCACGAAAATTCTACCTCCTCGTTCTCTAGGAAACAAATCAAGAAGGTTTTCTTCATAGCACTCTTCTATGATGACTGAGCAGTTACGAGTGGTGATTTATTCTCTGTCTGTCTGTCTGTCTGTCTGTCTGTCTGTCTGTCTGTCTGTCTGTCTGTCTGTCTGTCTGTCTGTCTGTCTGTCTGCCTGTCTGCCTGTCTGCCTGTCTGCCTGTCTGCCTGTCTGCCTGTCTGTCTGTCTGTCTGTCTGTCTCTCTTAATATGGGGTAGGAGTGGGGCGTATGGGTAAAACTATGGTAGCATAACGTTTTTCTTCAAAATACACTTTACGACCATATTGATAAGTCTTAAACCACGACAATGGAAGCAATTGTATTCTTACACAAAAATTTATATAGAGGCCTCTGCACGGAGTAATACTTTTTGCTTAGATCATAAGGAAGAGTTGCTAGTATGTTTACCATTTGATATGCAAATCGTGTTGGCTGTATGATATCACAATACAAGTGGAGATAGTCCACATTCGCATGCAGGCTCGTAGGAAATGAAGCTTTCATCTCCTGTAGTGAATGAGCTTGACCCTCATCCGTGGCAAAAATGTCATAATAATGATTAGGATTAAATCCTAGCATTGCGGCAAATATGGGTTTGAATAGCAGACTTCTCCGGCAGTAATCCATACCACTGCAACCGTCCAATGAACGCTTATGATAACAAACAAATGTATTGTTGTAACTCATGATTGTACGATGTTCATCAATATATGTTCTGTAATATGTAAATCCAAATAGTCCTTTTAATAATGTTGTCCAGTAGGTGTTAAGTTCATCTACAATGTCACTTATTTCTTTGTTGGGGATGTTTCTTGGAGGGCAAACCGAATACCGTAATTGCCTTTTGGGTGCGATGGGCACTTTGCTCACATCTGAACGACGTGCATTCTCAACAGCTTCTATACCCACACTCGAAAGAGCTTCATGAAGGTTTGAAATATGTCGCAGAGCATAGCCTAGACTATAATGTGCATCATTGATGTTGGTGGTTGGGAGGGGCACACTCGCAAATCCACCACCACCACCACCATCACCACCACCATCACCAACACCATCCCCTCCATCATCTATTATTCTCGCTTCACTGTACACTTCAGCTATAGCCTCATTGTCGTCTCTGTAAAACGCATTCTATCCCGCGGAATATAAATTCCATGCAATGCAACCTTGTGTTCTCGATTGGGTTGTAAGCTTAATGGGATAATGTCATTTTAGAAACATCCTGGAACATTATATGGATGAAGATCACGGAAACCTAAGCTACTCAGGTAGACTATAAATTCATCCTCTGCACTCGCCATGCTAAAAATTCTAACTGAGACTGTTTGATATTGTCACTGTCCTTTTGAAGTAGCAATGAATTTGCTGTACATTTACTACTAGTACTACTAAACTAGCTACTACTACTATCAACAACCACCACCAGTGCTAGTACTCGCTCCCTTGTCAAGAACCCATCCAGGAGGTGGAGGAAATTTCCATGCCTTTCTCGGCGGAGAAGATGATGGAGAACATGAAAAGGATGAGGGGGACTGTTGCAAAGATTCCATTTGCAAATGGTGGTATCCATAGTTTTGCTTCGATAGCTAGCGCGGTGGTGGTGGTGGTGGTGGTGGTGGTGTTGAAGATGATGGTTGTGAAACCATTGAGGGGGGACACATAGTGTTTGTTCCTGTAAGTCTTCTTCTTTTCTTCTCTCTTTCATTCAATACTCCATATTTTTTCAATCTATTCCCTCATAAATTACACTCTCCACTATTCGCTCCATTATAGTTGCGGGTGTTGATGACATTGTTGTTGTTGTTGCTGGTGCTGCTGTTATTGCCAATGCCAGTTCTAATGGCAGGAGCCAGGTTTTCAGGTTGTCTAAACAACGTTCGCTGCTGTTCGGGTAGATCAGTGTGACCATAAGCTTTAGTGGTTATGCCAGAAGGGTTGTTTATGATTGCTTGAGTAGAGAACATGTGAAATCTTTTATTATCACAGGCACTCAGACCTGTCTTCTCAATAACCACAGTGCTTATCTGACCTTTAATGTTACGTATGGTGCTCATCGTAGTGGTGTCCTTCTGTGTTGAATGCAGAACTTGTCTATATTTCTCATGTGTGTAGTGTCTTAGGGAGCTCTGAGGAATGTCCTTAGCTTTCTTTATTTAAGTATCACTACCACCAATGTCATCGGGGTTTGTGGCATTGCAGGCTAGTTTTACAGAATACATCTTTGGTTTGAGACACAACATTTCTTGATTGCGTCTTGCATCGACTTCTGACTTAGCAAACCCGTCATTCCTTTCATGGAGATATCATATGCAGGATGATCTTGTGGAAAGTTACTGTCCATAACCTACCGTATAAGAGGATAGAATTTTTTTTTTTTAATATCTTGAAAATTAGAGATACACACTGCAGCTGAATCAGTATCTCCATAAATTTTGGACACATTGTCGGATACACACGCCTTTTGAAGTGTTTCATAGTAAAACTCATATATTTCAACTTTGGAAAGCTCAAGTATGTATTAGCCGATGTAATTTGAATGTTTAACGTGGATCTTCCGCTTACCTCGAATGACAATTACCCTGTCGCTCTTGAGTGGTATAAGCCTTTGAAAGAGCGGATCACGCAGTCTCCGACGCAGTAACCTTTTTTTGATAACAATATCAACGGAGACACTGGGCTTAACAGGATCCATCAGTGTTTGACTGAACATGGAGATCTAAGGGTTTTTTCAGGATGCTGAGTGCGAAAATGGGTTTCAATTTTATGATTAAATGTCTTGATCACAAGGTAAAGGTCAGCTCACGGTAAAAAAGTGACGTTATTGAAATAATATTGTCTGTTATATTGAAAATAAGATTGGAAATGATCAGCTAAATGCTGCTTCCTATTTTTCCTTGAAATCTTTCTGTTTACCATGTTTGTGTTGTTTTAATACACAAAGGGGTCGTTTACTTACATTGTGTATTTGAATGGTCATTAATAAGAGTGTTTATTGTGTCCATGATTTTTTATTCTTGATATACGCAAGCGACAGAAATAACGCATCATGCCCAAAGAAGACGTAAACAAAGTGCTGATCCTGCAGTTCCTGATTTCTCTCCACAAATATGAATTCTTCATACACGAGCACTTTCAGACCATGGCTGCTTTACATCTGAATAATATCAAAGTAAGTGCAAGTGAGAAACTACAGCAGTTTCAAATGATCTGTGAACGACGTCTACGCCAATCAAATGACTCCCCTCATCGTATGCAGTCTGAGTGTGATCAAATTCCCAAAATTCTTCCAACTCACTTGGATAATGTTGGGTATCAACGTTAGTGCTATTAGCGCTTCACGGCAAACTTCCATCGTCTGGAAGATGAAGCAGAAGAAGCATCAACATCAAAACGACATAGCTCCTCTCCTCGTAAATCGGTTGCGGCGAGTGGACCCCTCTTCCCACCAGAGTGCATTTTCTGCGAAAAAGTTGAAATCAAAGTACATTGCAAAACTGAGGACCAGGAAACTTCTCCTTTTTCAGGAACAAACCAAATGCCTGGCAGCAAACCGCACCAAGAGCCGAGAAAATGCGTTTTGTTGGACTTTATCGACGAGTGAAAGTCAAAGATCTCTTTATTGTTGAAGCAAAGCATCATCCATCATGTTTCAAATATTTTTGCACAGCCTTTACCAGCTTCGGTCACGGACTTCCTAGAACTGAAGGCTCCCCGGGATCTGAACACCATCGTTTGTCAGTTGCCCACCAGAACGCTTATACTTTTGTATTAGATCACATTCAAACCCATGTGGTCCTGCAGAACAAGGTGCATGAGCTCTCTTCCCTGCGCTTGCTCTATGTTGAAAAATTGAGACGGAATGGATATGACAATTCGAATTATAAATCGATCAGAAAAACTGTTACAGCGTCTACAAAAAGACCCAATCAATGTTAGATGGGAAGGTTCTTCGTTGGATCGGAGCTTGGCTAAGTGATAGGCAAGAAAGGGTCACAATTAATGGTTCTAAGTATGATTGGGGGCAGGTGACAAGTGGGGTTCCACAAGGGTCTGTTTTGGGTCCATTACTATTTTTTATTAACATCAACGACTTGGAGAGTTGGATTAGCATTGATATCAGCAAGCTTGCTGATGATACTAAGGTAGGTAGGATTATTGGATCACAGTCTAATGTAAACATATTGCAGGGGGACTTAGATAAACTTAATGAGTGGGTAGTCATATGGCAGATGAAATTTAATATTGATAAGTGCAGTGTTATAAATGTTGGTAGAAAAAACCCTGGTAAAAGATGCACCATACACAATGTATCGCTGCAAAGATCAGAAGGTGAGAAGGATCTGGGAGTAAGGGTGAACTCAGATCTCCGACCTAGGAAACAATGTATTGAGGCTAGAAATATAGATAATAGGGTGTTAGGATTTATTACCAGAAGTGTTAAAAGTAGAAGTGCTGAGGTTATTCTAAAGCTTGATTTGGCTCTAGTCAGACCTCACCTAGACTATGCGGTTCAGTATTGGTCTCCATATTACAGGATGGATATAGCCTTGTTAGAATCAGTGCAGAGAAGGATGACGAAAATGATATACCGTATGGAATGCGTAACATTAGTTATGAAGAAAGATTGAAGCTTTTAAATTTACACTCACTCGAGAGACGCAGAGTAAGGAGCAATCTGATAGAAGTTTTTAAGTGGATAAAGGGATGTAATAAAGGAGAGGTAGGAAAGGTTCTTACGGCTATTAACCTGGGTAGAACAAGAAGTAATGGATTCAAGCTAGAAAACCGTTGATTTAAAAAATAAATAGGGAAGAACTGGGTCACAATTAGGGTGGTAAATGATTGGAATGGACTTGGTAGACAGGTAGTTAGTGCGGAGTTATTAGAGAGCTTTAAAAGGAGGCTAGATAGATTCATGGATGGGGATGAAAGGTTGATGTAGGTAGTGTTAAGTAACAGGAACTACCTCCTGTAGGTCTCACGGTCTCTTGTAGCTTCCTTACTTTCTCATGTTCGGATGTTCTTATGTTCATATCCCCTTCACGAAGATCGATAGAGACAGAGGTGATGCGATATCATCCTGACTTGTGTACAACTTAAAAATAGAACACCTGCAAAAGTACTACGTCTAACTTTTCATTAGGTATATCGGAAGCAGCGGCACATAACCCGTGCCAGGACTGGGGGCTTCACCTCCTCAACCAGAGCTCCCTCTCCCAGAAAATCAACAGTGGATTACTTCATCCCCATCCATCAACCGATTACTGACTGTGCAGTGGTGCACGAGCTGCTCAAGCGCTCAGTGGCAGCCACAACTGAGGTGGGTCAGAAGTGGGTCTTAAATATATTTGACTTGGGAGTATGTGTGAGGGCGCTACCAATCATTTGGTGATGGCTTGAAAAATTTGCCAATCATGTGGTTACAATTGGACCCTCTCACACATCCATGAACTATATTGGGATGATCATAAATACCAAAATGTGGTCCTGGATACACATACATTCTGCTGGAGGCGCAATCGTAACTAGTAGATCCCTAAAAGATGTTATCAGCGGGAAAGCATACGCCAAGTCTGATTTTTACCTTGAAACTTAAGTCAACATCTTTGAGCTCGCACAGTCTCTGGGTGAAGACTATTGTGCCACTCTTCTTGGGTTCTATTTGCTCGCCGGAGAGGACTGTGTACCAGTGCTTTCAAAAGGATGGGGAAGGTGGGGCCCTTGAAGAAGCTGGAGAAGAACCCAAGGTTTCACACTGCCTTCTGGCAACTTGGTGACGACTGGAATGTCAAGCCTCAGGTGCTGAAGCAGTTGGAACAATTTACCTACCTGATATATAAATAGAGTCTTAAGTCTTCCGTTGATGTGCTTCGTGCAAAGCTGCTACGCAAGATGGTGGGAGAGGACAGAAAACTCACGTCAAAATCTAAGATCGACCTGGGTCACCTTCCTCCTTGTTACTCTGCCCTGAAGCCGCATATTCATCGTGTGAACCACCTTGTTGCCTTGTACAAGCGAGCTGCTGAAAGCATTCTTGAGACGCCAAAACACTGTGATGACGGGCAGGTATGGATGAGGACTGAGACTGGTGTGTTGGAACCTATGTGGTCTTTCAATCCCATCCTACCGTTGTCGCTGATTGATCTTCTGGATTCCAGTGGTATTGATGACAAGACAAGGAAGAAGAGCAAAAAGTGGACGAGGCTGACTCTGACACATTTTTTTAAAGCGATGATGACTTCTGAGTCTAGCTATCCTGACATCCTCTTAACGAATTTGTTTTATAACAATATATGTTACTTGGCAGCTAGCATGTAGCTGACCTTTACCTCGTAATCAAGACATTTAATCGCAAAAATGAAAACATTTTCGGACTCAGCATCCTGAAAAACCCATTAGGTGATATGTCATTTACCTGTGTCAGTGTTTAGGTGCATCCTCTGTTGGAGCCCCCTAGATCCCCACCCGGGGTAGTTCGTGAGCCTCCAAAGGGTACGTGGGACATTTTGTCGAAGTTTTAACATACCTAATCGTTTTCTAGGGATATTTATCTATCTGAAAATGCCAATTAGAAGTATATTTCCGGGAGGTGCACAATAAACCTTCTGACGACCCTACTATACATAATACCTACGCGTTTCAACATAACTCCCTTTATGCAAGCATACGAGCACGATGTGCTTGCATACAAGGTCTAACCCTAAGTGGTAGTGAATCTCTTTTGACACTGAGCTCTGCCAGCGTGTGCTCTCCAGGTTCATTTTTTTGGATTATTTACCTCCCATCCTTAAATTACTTACAATTTTTCACTTTATTCTTCCATTTCCTTCTTCTGTATTCCTTCCCTTGCATTCATTTGCTCTTTCCTTTCCTCCTTACTTATAAAAATATTTCCTTCCCTTTATTTCCTTTCATTTATTTATTCCTTCTTCTTGCCCTATTTTCTTTCTTCAAACACTTCCGTACTTATTTTCTTCAATTTTCTTCAAGTGTTTTACTTCAATATTCTTCCTTTGTTCTGTTCTATTGTAGTTACTCAATCTGGTATAAAATCAGTCAGCTACTGCATCTAACATTGTCATTTTCATTTCCCTGTGTTTAGCATTGTTTGGTCTTTTACGCTTCTTTTCTTTCCCTTCTTATTTCCTTCCTTCATTCCTTCATTAATCTCATAACTAACCTTTGTGTTTGCAGTCCATCATCTTTTTAAATTTAATTTCAATCTGATTCTTCTTCGTCCTCTTTCTCATTTCATGTCCTCATTTCTTATCCTGTTCTCATTCTGCTTATAATGTATTCAACGTTTTGCCTCTCAACTCACGCTGTTGATGATAATCATAATTATAATGACAACAGTAATAATGATAGTGATAATAATATTAATCATTATGTTAATTAACCTCCACTCATGTATGTTCTTACTTGCTTACTTTACTTGACACCAATTTTTCTTACGTGGTTTGCTGACCTTGCCTCATTTTTCATACACAATGTGCTTTTACTTTTTTTCATTTCATACTGCACTCTCCTTTCTTTATTTCTTCCTTTTCCTTATATTCCGTTATTCTATCGTTATCATCAAACTCTTCTGATCAGGAAAGTAACCTTTGTATTGTACTAATTTCCTCTCCCATTTTTCCTTCATTCATATCCTCACAAGACAGCACACACACCCACACCCACACACACACACTCACACAATCTCATCCATGCTTTCCTCCCTATATCTTACCATAAGATAGACAAAAGGAATCGCGGGTCATAATGGACTGTTTGCCGCCTCGCTTCCTGTTTGTTGACGTCCTTCGTCGCCAGGATCTTCAACATCCTCCCTCAATATTTCCTTCGCCTGCTGGGGTCGTGTTGTCTGGAAGATTTAAGAGAGAGATATACACTGCCCGAATCCCATAAAAGCGTAGGAAACGACGTCTCAGGTTGAGTTTTTTTTTTCATCCTTTCTCCAAAAAGAGAAATAGAGATGCCATATGATATCCCTAAAGACAATTTTTATAGGTCATTTGGCAGTGATACCAGAGCATATTTGAGAGATATGAATGAAAGGGAGGTAGAAAGACACACACACACACACACAAATAGACTTCGATAGATACTGAAATAATCATGTCAGGCCGGTGTGAAAAACAAATAAATGAAAGAAAGGGAAGAAAGAAGTTGGAAAAAACTAATATAAAAGGTAACTGGGTGAGGGGACACACGCACACACACACACACACACACACACACACACACACACACACACACACACACACACACTAAGGGTACTCCATAGTGAAGTGGTTAAGATGTTCTGTTCACAACCGAGAGATCCTGGGTTCGATACCCGGGCGGAGCGGAGAAGGATGGGCGGTCTCCTTTAAACCCGAGCCCCTGCTGTCCAGCATTCCAGCATTGAATGTGTACCGGGTGATAGCCGGGGGTTGTGTCCCACCTCCCAGGGTGATGGCCTCGGCCAACACTTAGGGCCGTACTATTAAACCTTTCGCCCGGTCTGGCAATCGCCTGGCGATGCTGCGCCAGGCGAACGCCAGCGTCAGGAAATCCTTACTTGTAAACCCTGGCGTTCGCCAGGGCTGGCGGACGTGAGTGTTCGCCAGCGCTAACCTTCTCCTACTCTCGCTCGACTCGGCGGAATGGCGCAGGGAAATCGCGGGAAATTCAAGTTTGTTTACATCTACAGTCGACACCACGGCTACGGGTGACGATTGCCCTTTTAGGGCAACTCTTATATCCACTGTGGATAAGGATGCTCATTGACCTCCTCAAGGAGTATATTGAGGACATTAATGACAAAACTACCAAGTTCTATGCCGTGATTATAACTAACCTGTAGCTACTCTTCCAGACAATACTGTTATTAATCATTAAAGTTCGTTCATTACTTAACTAACGTGCAACAATATGTCATGTGCTTCCTAAGGCAGTTGTGATATTAACCATTTAAGCTTATTTACCACCTAACTCTTGCAAAGATAGGGTATTATTTCGGTAGTGGGCTTCCAAAAGTCCTAGGATTCTTACCTACATCTTCGTGTAGATTTATTCATTCTGAATATTTCATATAATTTCCCATGGCGCAATCGAATAATAATGGTGTTACATGTAATACCGAAAATATACCGTTATTTCAGCCAGAAACGGTTAAGTTAGGTTAAATTAAATTAGATTAGAAGTGAGGTTTGGTTTAGAAACAGATGATATCAAGAAAAAAAGAAAATGAACCAAACTATGGCAGTGCGAAGCAAAGCAAGGTTTGCGGGGTGGGGCGGGCACCCCCTACACCTGTAAACAAACATTTATTTCCGACAAAAACGAGTGTCAGCTTCATTCAAAACACATCAAAACTATTCAGGAAAACTAAGTTTCGACCTCGAAATCTGTGAATGCCCACTTCCGAAATTTTACCAAAGATAGTTCAAAAGTCCAAAGATATTTATAATTTAAACTCACTAACTACTTATCTAACGTGCAAAAATATATATACTTCCAGTAGTGATATTAATTTAAAGATCATTCACCACTCAACCTAACATGCAACAATCGATCATATACTTCCAGTAGTTGTATTACTGAATATCATTTATCACCACTTAATTTAACATTCAACAATTGATCATATACTTCCAGTAGTTGTATTATTGAATATCATTTATCACCACTTAACCTAACATGCAGCAATCGATCCTACTTCCAGTAGCGATATTAAAGATCATCACTTTTTAATGAGAATTTGGCTTTAGTTAGGAGTTTAAAACGTGGGGTTAGGTTAGTGAGGTAGGGTTAGGTTAGTTAATGTTCCTATCTCCTATAGGTTACAGGGAGTTTCGTACACAAGTTGTTTCGTACCCAGGTTTTGATAGTTGTTTCGTACACTGATTTTGAGCTTTTTCGTACATACGTGATGTCGTTTCGTAACTCTAGTAGTAAAGTTCAACTCTTGAGCTGAGTGTACGAAACTACTATGGTTTCAGATAGACTACGAAACACCTTTTTGGTGTACTAATCTACTGGTATACGAAACAACTTGTGTACGAACTGACTGCACCCCCTCCTATACACTCTCCTTCCTACTAAAAACATCTTATATCTCCGAAGACAGTGATTTGCGACGGTAACTAATGGAGCGAATGTTTCTCAGAATCTATTAAGGTAAACAGAAACCATTCACCATTTAACCTAATATCACCACTTAACATGCAGCAATCGATCATATACTTCCGGTAGTGATATGAATAATTAATTATCGTTCACCACTTAACCTAATATGCAACAATCTATCAGATACTTCCAGTAGTGATATGAATAATTAAATATCGTTCACAACTTAACCTAACCTGCAACAATCTATCAGATACTTCCAGTAGTGATATGAATCATTAAATATAGTTCACCACTTAACCTAACATACCACAATCAATCATACTTCCAAAGGCAAGTGTGATATTAATCATTTAATCTCAGTCACCACCTAACAAGTACAAAGACAAAACAATATATAGGTTTGTGATATTAAACATTAGGAAATGTTTTCAGTATGTTTTATTACCAACCAAAGAGAAAGGGGATACCATCAAATAGACACTGGAAAAACATTTAATGAGTAAATTTTTCAAATTCAAGATCATATTGAATATTCCAATTTTCAGAACACAGATAAAATTATCTGTGTTCTGAAAATTGGAATATTCAATATGATCTTGAATTTGAAAAATTTACTCATTAAATGTTTTTCCAGTGTCTATTTGATGGTATCCCCTTTCTCTTTGGTTGGTAATAAAACATACTGAAAACATTTCCTAATGTTTAATATCACAAACCTATATATTGTTTTGTCTTTGTACTTGTTAGGTGGTGACTGAGATTAAATGTTTAATATCACACTTGCCTTTGGAAGTATGATTGATTGTGGTATGTTAGGTTAAGTGGTGAACTATATTTAATGATTCATATCACTACTGGAAGTATCTGATAGATTGTTGCAGGTTAGGTTAAGTTGTGAACGATATTTAATTATTCATATCACTACTGGAAGTATCTGATAGATTGTTGCATATTAGGTTAAGTGGTGAACGATAATTAATTATTCATATCACTACCGGAAGTATATGATCGATTGCTGCATGTTAAGTGGTGATATTAGGTTAAATGGTGAATGGTTTCTGTTGTGCATATATATAATTTATAAATATTTGCTCTTTCAGTGTCCTGCATGCCTAGTTTGTGCATTCTTCGGAAATACCTCCTTTCCATTCTGATTATCTGAACGATCACCATCACTCATCTAGACCATCCCTAAATTAAAGAGCAATATTGTGCCACACAGCTGCACTATACAATATTGTGCAACAGAGCTGCACATTCTTCGGAAGTACCTCCTTTCCATTCTGATTATCTGAACGATCACCATCACTCAGCTAGACCATCCCTAAACTAAAGAGCAATATTGTGCCACACAGCTGCACTATACACTATTGTGCACCAGAACTGTACTACACAATATTGTGCAAAAGAGCTGCACTACACAATATTGTGCAACACAGCTGCACTACACAATATTGTGCAACACAGCTGCACTACACAATATTGTGCAACACAGCTGCACTACACAATATTGTGCAACACAGCTGCACTACACAATATTGTGCAACACAGCTGCACTACAAACTGGCCATGTTTGTGGCCAGGCCTAGGCTTGTCCGCAGAGAAATGGACAAAACGGAACCTTCTTATCCGTACTCCAATTACTCTTTCTGTAAGATTTCGGCTTTTTGCATGAGCTAAATTATAGCTTGTTTCACTTTACCGTGAGGGATTCCAGACTAGAGTCATAATGAATGGACAAAGTGGGTATGCTGAGTCACCTAACAGATGTCCATCAAAATTTACTGCTTACAGTTGATCATGCAAAGAATTATTAGTAAATATCCTGACTAGTCCACTAATCTGAGTGACTAAACTAATATAGTTCATATATGGGAGCCCCAGTGTATATGTATGCAGAGAGGAAAGTGCTGATGCCTTTGATCAATGTCATAGGACATGAATTTAGGGATATGGAAATGTTTTATTTCTATTTGATTTCCCATTCAAGTAAGTTTTTCGCATTTTCCAACCTGCATTCACGATATAGTACGTATTACAGGTATGGTACAAACTTTATACGAGCCTCTTGAATAATTTGCCTCGGGTAAATGTAAGTCAGCAAGCAAGACCCTTGCACTATGCTAAGATATCCTGAATCTAGACGTAAATTCCAACTCAAGTCTCGTTCAGGAACAAATCTAGGCTGTCTTTCTGTCTTACACCGTTTGTCTTGGCAGTCTGATCCTTTCTGCTTTGGCTGGATCAAGCACTTCTATATCCTCAAAATCTAGCAGTGCGTCCATAATCTGGAAAATATATGAAACATTATAATCTAACATTCATCTAAATATAGTGTAAGTGACTTTAAATCAGAAAATATATCACCCAAAAATAAGTATCAGATAAATTCAAACATATTTAAACTATTCATGACAAAGTTTCGTCCTCAAAAACAGTAATGCCCATAAATGAAAATTTTGTTAGGTTAGTGAACTAGCAAGCGGAGTCCGGGAGGGCAAAGGCCCCCAGTTGTATCAGGAGGGTATTGTTCAATAGGGAGTATTGGTTGAAACTGCATATTTATCCTTCTAATTGTAACAAAAGTTATAAATTATTGAATTTCATCTGAATAACCAAATAAATAAAAGGTATTATATTTTACCAGAATTCCCTACACAATTGGGAGTTTGGTTTGTTTACCTTATTGTATTCTAGGAAACTTTCTCTCAATGAGCTTCCATCGCAAATAATTACTTATGGAGATATAATATAACATGCTATTTATCGGGAGGAGAGAGACAAGTGTTTATGTGCGCCTCACTCTTCTTCCTCATGTGACCTGCATCGCCTCTGTTCTTCCCTTGCCGCGGACACTTTTAATGAGGATTTGGCTTTAGTTAGCAAGTTAAAACGTGGGGTTAGGTTAGTGAGTGTAAAGGTAGGGTTAGGTTAGTTAATTTTCAGATTTCCTATAGGTTACAGGGAGTTTCGTACACAAGTTGTTTCGTACCCAGGTTTTGTTAGTAGTTTCGTTTCACTGATTTTGAGTTTTTCGTACATACGTGATGTCGTTTCGTAACTCTAGTAGTAAAGTTCAACTCTGAGCTGAGTGTACGAAACGACTACGGTTTCATATAGACTACGAAACAACTTTTTGGTGTACTAATCTACTGGTGTACGAAACAACTTGTGAACGAACCGACTGCACCCCCTCCTATACACGCTCCTTTCTACTAAAAGCATCTTATATCTCCGAAAGTAGTGATTTGCAACGGAAACTCATTGAGAGAATGTTTCTCAGAATCTGTTAAGGTAAACAGGAACCATACTCCCAAATGTGTAGGTAATTCTGGTCCTAGTGTAAAAATTTACCAAATAAAACTAATTTAGTGTCGGGAGCACAATATTATAAGGACATCTCGCGTGTAATGTATATGAGGGTCAAGGGGCCTCTGACAGTCTGACATAGCTCAATGCAAAGACGCCATCACCAAAACATAACCTGATATTGTGCAAAATAACTAATTCAATTCTATCTGATATACCACAGAAATAAAATATTTAAGTGTGGCGGGAGCACAATGATATTATAATCACGTCTCACTGCAATTCTTATGAGGGTGAAAGGCCTCTGATATAGCTCATGTAAAGATGCCATCACCAAAACATCCAATGTATACATAATATTGTGCAATATATATGGTCCCTAAACCAAAATATATTGGACGAAAAGGCAAAATACACTCACCTCGGGAGGTGGAGGTGTCTGGTGCTGTCTGCTGCGCTGGAACCTCGATGGTGTTTTGAAAATAATATATATGACATATTTTCCATGAAAAAACTTGCCATACACATACTTACCGTCGCAATAGGTTTTCTATCTCATAAAATGCTAAGTAGTATTGTAAAAAGTATAACCTGGATGCAAGAAATGTTTATCGCCCAGTGAGAGGGAGGTCTCACCAGGACTCACGTTCGCCAGGCTATTCCAAAACTACTCCTCCGCCAACCCTGGCGGAGCAGCGCCTGGCCGAGCGCTCGTGGCGTTTAAAAGTAAGAAATCACGGAGCGCCTGGCGAATGCTTTCGCGAAAGATTTTAAAGATACGGCCCTAAGCACTATGGAAACAAAATAAAAATGTAGATATGGAGACGGGACCATACGATTGTAGCTTAGGCCCTGTAATATACAACTATATGAATACACACACACATACACACACACACACACACACACACACACACTGGCAAAACTGGCGATCGCCGGCCGGCCGAGTCCGGCTCGCGTGGACAAGACCATGGGTGAATGTCACACAATCACATCGGATGCGTCTCCGCCTGCTGTTCAGTAGGTCGGTGGAATCCGCTGACACCACAGGTTATTAATGTCCGTCCTGAGCAAGGGGATGGGGAGTGTGTGGTGTGTGAGGTCACAGCCTTGCCCACAGATTGGTCACTCTGAATTCTTACAGTAGCTCTTTCTGGAAGGGTTAAGGCTAGCGACTGGTAGTCCAGCTCCCGTTGGCACGACCGTGAGTTCTGTCAACACAATTGTTTCAAAGCTTACCAATCTTGGCACACGGCAACTGTTTCGCAGGACAAATGGGCTGCAGTACAGGTAGCATCGGATGCTCGTATTAGGGCACTGAATAGGAAGATACATATGTACGTGTATAATTATTCATATGTTAACAGATAGTGACAGACAGACAGAAGGAAGACAACACAGTGATTGCCGCATATCATAGTTTGTTGATAAACATCCTCGAATGTGAAAATAATTGTGTCTAGGTTTGTGTCATCTCCACGCGCTTGAACCTGATTACCACTCATCAAAAGGAGAGACAATACAAGAATGTGTAGGCAACAAAGTCAACAAAGGAAAACTCCTCTATATAAGACATCGAACGGCCGGAAGGAGCAGAAGCGAGAGGGCGACGCTACACTCACGCACGATTCCCTATGAGTAGCCCGTGTGGTTAGTTACACGCTGTTGTCACTGAATGGTTCAGGCCTTTCTTAAGACTTAAGTTCCTTGGCCGTTGAAACCTGTGACTAGTCCTCTTCCTCACATTGTACATTTTTTTACATAACTGTATATTGTATTCCTCGTTACTGGTACATATATATTGACGAGCCTAAAAGAAACCGCTCGACTACTTTTATTAACTATACCACACCTTGGCTATCACCCCTACAGGTCATTGACTTTGTAAGTTACTTGGGTTGATCCAAAGACTACTGTACTATACTGGACTTGCTACTCGTGCCCCGCGCCAACCCGCCCATGACCATTGGAGGCCGATCGGCAAGGTAAAAAAGTGTTTCTAACATCACTCCTATTTCCCTTCCTATGGTATATCAGTATAAATTATATACTGTTATCTTCGTAAATGTTTGTTCTATAATATTATCAAATACAAAACAGTAAAACACACTAAAGAAGCGCCAATATGAGACTGAAGAAATATGCATGAACTTAATATTCACTTCAACTCTTCGCCATTTAATAATTTGCGAGACAACATTTAACATGAAACATATCGATAGAAACGGAATTTCATTAGCTTTCCATTGATATATTTCGTTTTCTGATAAATGAATTAGCACTATGCATAAATTAGCGTTAACGAAAAAAATAACATCATCAATCGGATTTGCAAGTAAAAAAGGGTTCCATTAATACATTAGACTATGGTTTATCAGTATATATGATACACTGTTGTCTTCGTAAATGTTTGTTCTATAATATTATCAAATAAAAACCTGTATAATACACTAAAGAAATGCCATTATGAGACTGAATAAATATGTATGAACTTAATATACACAAACTTTTCGCCATTTAATATTTTGCAAGAAAACCTTTTACATGAAACATATCAATAAAAGCGGAATGTTATTAGATTTCCATTGATATATTTCGTTTTCTGATAAATGAATTAGCATCATGCATAAATTAGCGTTAACTAAATAAATAACATCATCAATCAGGTAATTTTCAAGATTGAGGAGGTTATTTATTTAGTTAATGCTAGTTTATGCATGATGCTAATTCATTTATTAGAAAACTATATATATATGAGTCTCATTGTGACGAAGACACAGCCACAATCAGAACACGGAAAAGATGAGCATGGGGGCCGCGCTCGAGGAGAGCGAGGGGTATATAAGGAGTGAGGAGCCAACGACAGCCATTCACCACAGATGAGTTGACTGCGGCCTTGCATAACCGGCCAGACACCGCTCCCGGATCCGACCAAGTCACCTACTCTATGCTCTATCACCTCGGCCTCAAGGGCAAGGCTGCCCTCTTTGCACTCTTAAACCTCTCCTTTGCTACTGGAACGTTGTCTGCTTCCTGGAAAACTGCCACCATCCAGCCAATCCCCAAGCCTAAAGACCCTGGAGCCATGAGACCGATTTCTCTACTCAGCTGCCCCTCTAAGATCCTGGAGCGCCTGGTTCTGGTGCGTCTGAAGTGGCAGATTGGCGAGCTCCACCCCTCCCTTTTTGCTTACCAGGCGAACAGGAGTACAACTACCTGCCTGATGTCCCTTCTTGGTGCCCTGCGTTCCCGGTCAGGCCTTGTTATATTTTCAGACCTCGAGAAGGCCTTTGAACTAGCAAATCCCTCTGTCATCCTGGAACATCTCGCCATCAAGGGAGTGCGCGGCTGCCTTCTTCAATGGCTCTCTGACTTCCTCACAGATCGCTCAGCCCGGGTACGCTTTCAAGGAAGGCTCTAACACCTCGCCCCCACAGCCTAGGCACTCCTCAAGGCAGCTGTCTTAGCCCTTTCCTATTCAACATCTTCATGGAAGGGCTGTTCACCACTAACTATGAGAGGAGTTCAGCTTCTCTGCTATGCTGACGACTCGGCCCTCGTTTTTCCTGGACGGTGCCAACCTCAACAGATATCAGCAGCCTTAGACTGCATCCAACAACGCTGCACCTCTCTGGGGCTCAAACTCAACCCGGAAAAATCTCTCTATATGACCTTTGGCCAACCTCCACCTCCTCAGCCACTCCAGCTCGGTCTCACTGTCCTACAGTACGCCCCCACACATCAATACCTTGGCATTTGGCTCGACTCGAAACTGTCCTTCACAACACATGTCCGCTATGTTCGAGAATGTGTCAAAGCACGCACCAAGGCTCTTCTTTTCCTCTCCCGCGGTGGCAACGGTGCGCCCTGCAACATCACCCGCCTCTTTTACATAGCCGCCATTCGTTCTCTTATCAATTACTGTGCCCCCTGCCTTCCTGGCCTCTCGGATGCTCTCTTTCAGTCACTAGAGGTGGCTCAGAATGATGCAATGCGGGCCATCCTGAATGCTCCTCGTTGGACACGCATCGTCACCATGCTCGCAGAATGCGAACTCCCCACCATCAGACACCGCATCTACACTAGAGCAGCACTAGCTATGGCCAGGTACCTCAAGACCCGCCCCAACTCCACTCTTGCGGCCCACCTTCGCCACGGCTTCCAGCGTCCTCCGAATACCCGCCCCGATGGCGACTGGGTCCACGCTATGGCTGGTGCTGCACGAGCGCTTGGAGTGGCTGACTTGGTCCGTTGTGATCCGGATCTGGCCGTCCCAGACCATTTTCCGCCGCCTCCTTGGGCCCCCAAGACCTTCCAGGTCATTCTCCCGTCTCGCACTCACCCAAAACAACAACTACCTGCCCTTCTTCGCCAGGAGAGTCTAGCCACAATCACCCCTCTTTCTACTCCCGCCACCCGTCTCTACTTCACTGATGGTTCTGCTGGTGAAAATGGCAAGTCTGGTTCCGCCTTTGTCAGTGGTGCTCTCCAGCGATCACTTGGTCTCCCTGACAATTCTTCTGCATTCCAAGCGGAACTTGTGGCGCTGCTATCTGCCCTTCACCATGCTTGTGAGTCACCCGTTCCTGAAATTCACCTTTTCACTGACTCACTCTCTGCTCTTCACTCCCTTAATGCTACCACCTTCAAAGACAATGTCCAACTCCTGTCTTCCACCCACCATCATCTCCTGACATTGTATCGCCTAAACTCAGATGTTTTCCTTCATTGGGTGCCAAGCCATGTCGGTGTATCTGGTAACGAACGAGCAGACGAGGCAGCACGCAGAACCAGCACAGTGCCGGAAGTTACCTTTCTCCTCCTCCCCAGTTACGCCCAGATAAAGTCTTCTGTCAACCGAGCTGCTCTTCAGGCCTCCCAACTTCTTCTCAACGACGCTATGGAGCATGGCTATCGTTCTGCCAGCATGGTACATCACAGCCACCAGACAAACGCCTCACCTCCACCTTTCCCGGTTCACTCCACCTGTAGTACGACAGCTGGTCCGACTAAGGCTCGGCTTCCATTGCTCCACCCAAATACTTGGTGACGACCCTGCCCCCTGTCCTCATTGTTTCGCAGAGCCACAAAACCCCCTTGCGCACTACCTGCTCCACTGCCCAGCATCCCACTCAATTCGCCATTTGATCCCTGCCTCCACAGAGTCGGAATATGTACGGGCTGCACGTGTCGTTGCCTCCTCACCTTTACCTACGCTCGCTGCCCTTGTTTCCTCCTACCCTCCCCCCCGATAACATTATTTATAAATACTGAACACTCTGACGGGCTTTATATTTAGCCCGTGCTTCTCTCTTCAGAGAAAGCAATAGGAAAAAAAAAAAATATATATAAATAAAAACGACAGCCAGTCGTGGTTGCAGCGCCAAGCATAGTGCTGCAGATAGGTGAAAGTATTGTGGGTTTGATGAAACAAGCATGGAATTTGGTCCGCAGGTAGACTATGCCTCAGTGGTTATTTCTAGATTTAGGGCCATCTCAGATTCGACCTGTGACAAAAATGGCGGCCATTTTCAAGATGGCCGCCATCGCTTATTTGAAATTCTTGGATATTGTAGGTTAAATCAATTCTAGGGGTGGGAATGTTTTTCCTTTGTATTATAAATCATACATCAGTAATTTTACTGTCCACATAACAGTTGAAATGGCAAATAATTACTAGTTTGAGCTAAAAAATTAGAATGATAATTTTTACGTCATGTTACGATTTTGAAATCAGGACCACTTCGTCAAGTGCGTCAAACAACCCAGAATTATTTCTTCTGTTTTTGTAGGTAGCAGAGGTACACACAATAGCTTATTATAGTCTAATTGCAAGTCAATAGGATGGAAATTGTGTCCAAACAGTAATGAACTGTTCTCTGTGAGCCGCGTCACTCAGAGCACTGTCCACCGCACTGACAAAGAGCTGTACACTGAAGAGCCGCCTTCTGGCATTTGCAGCGTCCTCTGCAGCCGTTCTTGCAGCCACATCGCAAGAGTTCCCTGCAAGCTTCTGATGTTTCTGGTAGGGTCGTCCAGGTTATACTCCATCCACCACCAGGCTTCTTGTTCCAGCCCCATTCACTTGGTGACGGAAGCTCTGGAGCAGGGGTCATCATTTGGGCCCAACAGTGACCAGCCTTGTAGACAGCTGTCTTGGTGTGTTGGATGAGTGCAGCCTGTGTAGGAGGCAGACCATCAATAGCTCTGCCTTTCTTGCTGAACAGCTGTTTCCTTGCCTGGTTCACACCCTCCTCTGTGCTGGTGCGATCGTACAGCAGGACCACAAATTGAGCTGGTTGAGCTGGGGTTGTGGTCAATGTTATCAACTGCAGCAGTCGTGAAGAGACCACCTTTCAGCTCAGGAGGACAAACTGCCTTCTCCATCTTGTAGTAATGGCAGATCTTGTCGCCAAGCTCAGTTGAGATGGCCAGCACCCGGTCATAGGAAATACTCAGTCCCAGATCATACAAACGGTCCACCAGTTCACGCTTGCGAGTCTTCGTGTGGACCATCACACCCAAGTAGATGGGCAGAGGTGTTTCCCTTCCTTGGTTGTGCCTTGTTGTACATAGGGCCTGCTGATTCTCCCGACGTCGTACCATGCTGTTGGACATCAGTAGCTGGGAAATCGTGAGCACTGGCTGGGGCATTGTTGAAGAGCTTGGCTGTGCCTTGATGTTTGGCCCATTCAACACCATAGCAACTAACGCTAACAGAGACACTGGAACAGAATCTTCCTGGCTGTCGGGTTCAAAGGAACCACCAAACTGGTTTTTCATCTTGAACATGTCTCTCCTCACTATGTTCGCAGCCCTGGCAAGATGAACAGCATCACCATCAGCATCATGCTCACATGCTTTCCTCAGTGCTTGTCCAACATCTTCGTGTGAAATGAGGACTACATCTCGGCCTTGCTTGTGAGCTTCCATGTCTGGAAAGTAGGCCAGTACTCTCTTTTTGAGGTCAGTGGAGTGGACGCGTCCTGCAACATCAGTTCCAAGTTGTTCTAGCCTTGTTGTGTACAGATCGACCAGGTCGCTGAGTTTGAAGATGGGTGCAACTAGACTGTCCATGCGAGCATCTTCAATATAAGATACCAGCTCAGCAAATGCAAGGCCATGATTCATTTTGTCCGCCCCAGACTCTTCATATGTTTTTGTTTCTCTAGCTCTGTTGTACAAAGAGAGCAAGCATGGCAGATGGTACCGGGCTTCTTGTGCAATCAAGTCTCCTGCACTCAGTTTGGCCAGTAGGGATTTGTCCTGCAATTTCATTGCAGCCTTCCTGACATTGATATCAAGCCCAAATGTTGATGCTTTTCGAGTCAAAGACTCCCCATCTGGTGCAGGTTTGTCACAGAAGAAGCATGTTTCGGCGGAAGCACTTTTCTTACCGGCACTCTTGCGGGTGAACTTCTTTGAGCTATCAGCAGAGTCATCAGCAACATCTTCTGGGGGTTTCTTACGCTTCTCTGCACGGTGTAGTTTTGTTCTGTTGTAGAGGAGCCTACATGAGTCGTGCCACTTGGCCATGTGCCGCTGTAGTGTTTCTTCAATGACATTCCCATCATCAAGCCTTGAAAGATTGATTGATGTGGGCAAACAGCCAATCCTGTCAAAACCTACAAGAAGCTCAGCAATTGTCTTGTACCTTGCTCCCTGTGTGGCACGTGTAGACTCGGCTGGACAGTGAAGCACCTCTGACGTGTCTTCCTGACAAAGAACGCACTTGCTCCAGTCAGTTTCTAGACCCTGTGTTGATGTCCCGGGCTGTAGGGCATCCACCACCTTGTAAACTTTGGCCATTGTCACACCTGAAAGCAGAAGAATATGGTCAAAATATGTGAAAGTGATTAAATTAGCTGGAGTCTATATTAAATGAACATCACCGTCTAACAAAAACCTGCATTCCTGAATCCAAGGCCATAATTCACAAGCCATCATGTGAGCCTTCTGGTTCCAAATAATATTAAAAATGTATTTTATTCTAATTATCTTGTGACTAATACCACATCTATTGTATCCAAAACAATTACATATGCCACTAGAGTAGAAAAATTAGAGCGAGAAAAAAAAAGTAGAGGAAAAACATAAAAGAGTGCACAGAGCACCATTGCTATGGCGGATACAACATTCGAGAAGATATTTTGGCAGCCATTTTGTAAAATGGCAGGCACTCCGCTCATGGAATGAATCTGGAATGGCCCTATAGCCAAATATCTTTCCAAGCACCTTTTTTAATTGTCTGCCAAATTTCATGCTTGTTTCACCAAACCCACAATTCTTCCAAATATTTCACCTATCTGCAGTACTATCAAGACTTCCTCTCCTCATCCTCACCTCACCTCTCTTACTCCGGTTCAGATAGCCATCAGTCACCGTGAGAGCAACCCAACTCCCAACCTTACTCCGGTTCAGACAGCCATCAGTCACCGTGAGAGCAACCCAACTCCCAACCCTTCTCCGGTGTCAACGCTCACTCGTCACCGTGAAGGCAATTCCACTCCGACCTCCTACTCCCACTCCGTTATCCCCTGCCTGTCCTCCCCGTCCCGTTCCTTTCTTCCACTATCTGCAGGAGGCCGTAGTGGATCCCCGTGCAGCTGGTAAAGGCGGGTGTTCCCTGCCTTACACACCCCGACTGGCCCACGCACGCCGTCAGTTAAAGGCGCTCCTGGCGGTGCCTTTACCTACCTCCCCCATCACGCCTTCACCGAGCCGCAGAGGCCTCAGTGGTGAGGCGAACCGCGGTGAGACTCCTGGCCGCTTCTCCTGTTGGGCACCCAGTCCCCAGGGGACACCAACGCGCACCAAGCCACCCACACCGGGACGTTTGCTCCCTTTCCTGTTGGTACCTGAGGAGGACTTGGGAGTCTGGTGCCTAGCCGCTGCCAAGGGGCAGTTATATATATATTCTGTATGTATAAAAGGAAGCTGTAAAACCAAAGAGGAAATAATCACAAGCCGGAGATCCCAGTTTATTTGGCCCTCGGAGAGAACCTGATATAGCCACGTAACACTGGCGGCAGCGGTGGTCCTTCGACTGGCCACATACACCAGCACCATGGAGAAACAACGCCCCTTCAACCCGGATAACGACACCATTGACAATTGGCTGGAACGTTTCGAGCTACACTGCGAGCTTCAAGTAATCCCAGCTGAGCGACGCGCCAAATGGTGTAAGATTATCATCGGCGACGTTGGCAATGATGTAACAACAGCCATCACAACAGCTACGTGGGAGGAATGGAAGACAGCATTAAAAAAAGAACTTGGCCTGCCAGATGAAGAAAATGCAAGCCGAAGGGACCTCGCCACTCTCACACAGGGGGACCTGAGCCTGCGCGCTTTGGCAAGACAGGCTCGACAGCTGGCCAACCGTGCATTCAATGGAGCAGGGCAGCCCATTATCGAGCGGGAAGCTATGGAAGCCTTCTTGAAAGCCTTGCCCCTCAATCTAAAACGAGAGGTATTAAGAACAAGAACTACAACCCTGGAGGCGGCCTGGGAAGAAGCTGAACGTCATCACCAGCTGATGAAAACCCTTCCACCGACACCAGTTATCGTGGCAGCCACAGAACAACCTGCACCTTCTCGCCTTGACCAGCTAGAATCCACTATTGCCGCCCTGCAGCGCCACCTGTTGAACGACAACACAGGAGAGCGACGCAGGACACCAGAACAGCGTCGTAGCAAGGACGAACTCAGGTGCTGGAACTGTGGCAACTTTGGTCATCTACAACGGGAGTGTCACAAGACCAGAAGCTCTACCAACAAATTCCAGCTTTCAAACTCCAACGGGGGTCGTCCGTAGGGCACTGGATGAACCCCATAAGGCCTGATGCCAATAAACATCACAGTGCCAATCACCGTGCAAGGAAATAAGGCGATAGTCTTGGTTGACACGGGAGCCAGCCGCAGCTGCTTATCCTTCACCTTCTACAACCAGCATAAGCATCATTTGGGGACTCTCCAATGTACGTCACCTGTTCAAGGAGCCGACGGGTCGACGTTGGCTGTAGCTGGAGAGACTAGACGGCTTCAGCTGCAGTGGGACGAGAACATATTACAGGGTCCACTTATTGTCCTGAAGGGCTTATCGGGAGTGGACGGAATACTCGGGATGGACGTCTTTAAACCACTCAGAGTAAACATTTTGGCTCACGAAAGTACAGCAGAGCCTGGAGGGAATCGTGACACTGCACCCAGGATCTTATATCTTCCTCAGAACATTGACCTTCCGCCCAACAGCCGGCGGCAAATACTCCTGCATCACGATGTTCTAAGCAACATCACTGTCTTCTCTCCCACCACGAAGCTTCCCTCCGGGCTAAGGGCAGCACCCACTGTATCGGATGGAGGCTCATCAGTCTTCGCCATTGCCAATCAGACTGCGGAGCCAGTACGATTGCAAAAAGGGTGGGAGATTGGCTCAGTAGATCCAGGGGAGCTTACGGACACGCCAACAAACATCTCGGGCACAACGATCTTCCCAGTTATTCGTACCGGTCTGACGCCATCTCAAACCTGTGCCCTGAGAAACCTCCTAATGGACTATGGGGATATATTTGCTCAAGGAGAGGACGACAACGGGTTAACTAGTCTTGCGGAGCATCGCATCTACACAAAAGGGCCGCCAATCAAGCAACCATTCCGACGACAGCCACCAGCACGCCGAGAAGAGGAACGTTCTCATGTCGATTCCATGGCTCGGCACGGGATTATCAGACCATCAAAAAGTCCTTGGTCGTCCCCTGTGGTGTTGGCGAAGAAAATGGATGGATCACTAAGGTTTTGTGTGGATTATCGGCGCCTGAATGCTGTCACAGTGCAAGACGCTCAACCACTTCCGCGTATTGACGACACATTGGAGGCCCTTCACGGTTCCCGATGATTCTCCACGGTAGACCTACAGAGTGGCTACTGGCAAATCCCTATTCGTTGGAAGGACAAGGAGAAGACTGCCTTCTGCACAGGTGACGGCCAACTATGGGAGTTCGAGGTCCTCCCCTTCGGAGTCTGCAACGGCCCAGCGTCTTTCTCCCGCCTGATGGACGCTGTCTTGGCGGGCCTGACGTGGAGAACGTGTCTCGCTTACTTGGACGACATCATCGTATATGCTCCAACCTGGACCATTAACCTGCAGCGACTTCGGGAGGTGTTTGAATGGATCCAAGGAGCTGGGCTCAAGCTCAAGCCATCCAAGTGCTGTCTAGCTCGTGAGGAAGTACCAGATCTGGGCCATGTGGTGAGTGGCCGTGGCATCCAGCCAGACCCCGACAAGCTGAGGGCCATAGGCAACATACCACCACCTACCAACGTTCGTGAATTACGTAGTTTCCTCGGTTTGGCGTCGTACTACAGAAGATTTGTCAAGGGCTTCGCTGATAAAGCAGCACCCTCCATAGCCTCTTGGATAAGGGGGTCACCTGGAGCTGGTCAGCGACTGTGAGCAAGCATTCCGAAGCCTCAAAGAACATCTCACCCAGCCCCCTATCGTCGCCTACCCAGACTTCTCCTAGCCCTTTACCCTTTATACCGATGCATCTAATTTGGGTTTGGGTGCTGTCCTTTCGCAGAGGCAGGATGGAAAGGAAAGGATAATTGCCTGTGCCAGCCGCACCCTCAGCACCTCGGAAAAGAACTACAGCACAACGAAGAAAGAATGTTTAGGGGTGGACTGGGGTATTCGGCATTTCCGTCTTTATCTACTCAGCAAACATTTCAAGGTGTTCACCAACCATTACAGCCTTACATGGTTGAAAACCATGTACACGGAAAGCGCTCTTCTTCACCGATGGTCTAGCAAGCTAGAAGAGTACGACTTCACCATCAAACACCGGCCAGGAAAATTGCAGGGACACGCAGACGGCCTCTCTAGGTTTCCTATGGACCAGCTCAGATCGATCAGTTACTTCACATGGCAGCCGTGACTGACGACGTCGCAGAGGAACTCCGTCAACTCCAGGAAGCCGCAGCAGACAGGACATGGCCCTCCTGGCTGGCCAAGAAGTGGCGTGGAAGACTGCGTGTATGTGACGGCCGTGTGATGAACCATGAAGGGCAGTTGATGCTGGGCCCTAAGGCGGCGCACCGTTTTCTCTCGTCCCTCCATTCGTCCCAAGGAGAACACCCAGGATTCAAGAAAACGTTGGCGCTATTCAGGACCCGGTACTATACTGACAACGCGTCCACCCTCGCCCAAGCAGTCGCGTCCCAGTGCCGCGGTTGTCAAGTAGGAGCTGACTACCAGCCAAAGGCGAAAGTAAAAGGCCACATAACTGCATCTCAACCCTGGGAGCTTCTAGCCATAGATGTGATGGGACCCCTACCTATGTACGACAAGAAGCAGTATATAGTGACCTTTATTGATTGCTTCTCACGGTACGTTATTGCTGTCCCTACGAGCAACCACAAGGTATCTACGGTTACTCAACTCTTGCTGCAGAATGTAATTTCCGTATTTGGCATCCCCGGGGCCATCCTCTCCGACCGCGGCCCATAGTTCACCAGCCGCCTGTGGGAACACTTAGGAAAAGTGTTTGGGTACAAACTAATCCACACTAGCCGGTACTATGCTCAGGGCAACGGATATGTGAACGTGTTCATCGCACGATCAACAACGCCATTAGGGCCAGCCTCGCCGACAACTCTTCAGGTGATTGGCCCAGTGCCCTGTCCGCGATACAACTCACGTTGAACGCTGCCCCCAGCGACGCTACGAGTTATTCACCACACTTGCTACTCTTTGGACGCAACCCCCGGCTGCCGGCAGATGGCCTCACCTTGCAATCCCCATCACCCAGCACCACACCTACCACCACTCAATACCTACGGGAACTACAACGTACCCTACGCGCCGCACATGATGTAGTGCGAAATGCCTGCCCTACGTCACGCCAAGAGGTGGCTCACCCATTCACCGTGGGAGACTCGGTACTAGTAAAGGTTCCTCCCCCCCACCAGCATCACAAGCTCGCACCAAATTGGCATGGGCCCTTCGTCATCACTGCTCTCCCCTCCCCGTTCCAGATAACTTACAATACAGGAGTAGGGCCACGCACAGTTCACATCACCCACGCAAAGCCGTATCGTTAACCACCTAAACAACAAATCAAAATAGCGGGTCGCTTTACGTCACGCCGCCACTAACGCACCGAAAAGGGGGTGATAACACTGGAGACCTGCCCCGAGTACCTCAACGGAATGAAGAGGAAGATTCAAGACCATGACGTACTGCAAGACATACAAGGGCTCCACAGAGGTGGGGTGAGTGGCTCTCGGAAGCAGAGATGAGCAATATAGACGAGTTGCCTGGCGATCATCGTCAACCCGGGGCGGGAGAAGAAGAGTTGACTTGCGATCATTGGCAACCCGGGGCAGGGGGAGACAACGCGCCACCCAGCCCACCCTCAGTTGCCCTTCTGACAGCAAGCCGAGGTGTACACGCGCAGCCCGACGCAATGGAATCTCCAAACGGGACCAACGCTACATACGCGTGGGCTTCATGAAGGTCAACCACAATCTCAGCTCGACGGCAACGAAACTTCTTTTCCCGCGTCAAAGAAGCTATAGATTTGGACCAGCAGGTCCAGATCTCGGTTAAAACTGCTACACATCATCCAAACCGACTGCTGAGTTATCATCTTGGCTCCCTCACCGCTGGCTGTGACTGGGTCTTCGTTGCGCCCGAAGGCCGGTGGACAACTCAATGCGGCCGTGGACGCCCGCTACACGCAGGGAGGGGCAGTGTGACGAAGACACAGCCACAATCAGAACACGGAAAAGATCAGCATGGGGGCCGCGCTCGAGGAGAGCGAGGGGTATAGAAGGAGTGAGGAGCCAACGACAGCCAGTCGTGGTTGGAGCGCCAAGCCCCCAAGACTTCCTCTCCTCATCCTCACGTCACCTCCCTTACTCCGGTTCAGACAGCCATCAGTCACCGTGAGAGCAACCCAGCTCCCAACCTTACTCCGGTTCAGACAGCCATCAGTCACCGTGAGAGCAACCCTACTCCGGTGTCGACGCTCACTCGTCACCGTGAGGGCAACTCCACTCCCACTCCTACTCCCACTCCGTTATCCCCTGCCTGTTCTCCCCGTCCCGCTCCTCTCTTCCACTATCTGCAGGAGGCCGTGCTGGATCCCCGTGCAGCTGGTAAAGGCGGGTGTTTCCTGCCTTACACAACCCGACTGGCCCACGCACGCCGTCAGTTAAAGGCGCTCCTGGCGGAGCCTTTACCTACCTCCCCCATCACGCCTTACCGAGCCGCAGAGGCCTCGGTGGTGAGGCCAACCGCGGTGAGACTCCTGGCCGCCTCTCCTGTTGAGCACCCAGTCCCCAGGGGACACCAACGCGCACCAAGCCACCCACACAGGGACGCTCGCTCCCTGTCCTGTTGGTACCTGAGGAGGACTTGGGAGTCTGGTGCCTAGCCGCTGCCAAGGGACAGTGATATACGTATATATTCTGTATGTGCAAAAGGAAGTTGTAAAACCAAAGAGGAAATAAACACAAGCCGGAGATCCCAGTTTCTTTGGCCCTCGGAGAGAACCTGATATAGTCACGTAATACACATAATGACATTTCCTTAGTGTATTTTACTGGTTTTTTTTATAATATTATAGAACAAACACTTACGAAGATAATAGTATATCATTTATACTGATAAACCATAGGAAGGGAAATGGGAGTGTTGTTCGAAAATGTCAGGAATCGCGGCATTGGCCTCCACTGGAAATAGCCCAAACTGAGTAGCAAGTCCAGTATACAGTAGTCCTTGGTTGATCCCTGTTACCTGCAAATAACAAGATAAGAAAGGGTAACATACAACAAATGGTGGCAGTGGTAACGATAAGTAGCTTAATATAATGAACGAGTAGTGAGGAGAGCGGAACAGACGATATACTTGAAACAAACACTGAGCAAGTGAACAAAGCTTGAGAGACAAGCTGAAGTGAAGAGAGTGAGAGGAAGATTGTTTATGCTGTGTCAGACGATCTCGCGTGAAATCGTGAAAAATTCCGTGAATCAGCACCTCTTTCCTTGTATCAACCACTGCTCATCCACACGTATGTCCATACTTTAACAACTAACAGAGTTATCAACCATAAATAATAACTACTCTGTAGAGAGACACAACTGCATTGACAGCCCCTGCATAATCCATCGCCAAGAGACGGACGGTGGTGAAATGAAATTATTATCACATTTGTATTGCTTATCTAGCTATGTGAAGTATTTGTCAGTTCTTTAGATGTTATATATTTTACCACTGTGAAATACTTTCTTGTAATTCTCTATACTGTTCGCTTCCCATATCACTCATTATATACATACATATATTCATCTCTTCTTTTTCTAAATTGCCTTAAAAGCACCGGAGATGAGTGATAGCACATCAAAATAATTTCACTTATAATTTATGGACTCTAAGAAAAAACTTAAGTCAGAACGTGAGCGTGAATTACTCACAGAATAATTTGCTAAACTTTGTATAGAACGGGCAATCTCAGCCTCTGACGCAGCATGTAGTGCCTGTGAGGGTGACGTTAAACCTTCGACAGAGGACGAAACTCATCCATTAGGAAGTGGAAGTCACCACCTACGAGTTCCTCCAGTGTTAACTCAACCACATAACCCTACAGCCCCTCATCTAACTTCAAATACTAATACAATGGACCCCGCTAACACATCTGGTGCAGGTGCTTCTTTCACCCCTGACCAGACTCTTCCTGAGGTCGCTGGAGCTATTAAGATATTGCCCACAAGCGCAGCTATCTGTGAATTCTCGGGTGCACTCCTTTGTATGTGATGAAGGGGATCAAATATCTGTCATTCGCTCACGCCTACAAGCCGGCTCACGAGCATCACACTTAATGCGAGCTAGTGCTTTTACAAAGCCACAACAAAATAAAGATTATGAGGCTTTTCGGACAAACTTTCTTGAAACATTTGGGGACAATGAAAAACACAGATTGGTCAAAGGAGTCATTTTAGCGGTAAAATTACTGCACAGTGGCGCTGCCGCGAAGGACCTTTTTGATGGTCAGGTAGACGCAAACAGAATATCTACTGACTTTATTAAATACTTAAAAAGCAATGGGTGGACTCCCGGAGACACCATGCAATCACCCGATGTATGCAAGTTTCTGGAGTTTTTTGTTTACATGATCTTGCTGAAGGGGGAATGTCGAAGGAGCAGTTTGTCATTAAACTACACCCCCGCTGAAGACTCGTCGCCTCCGTGGTGCAGTGGCTAGCGTGCCTGGCTACGAATCTGCGGGCCCTGGTTCGATCCCGGGCCAGGGCAAGTCGGTGACCAGCCTACCCAGCTGTTCTTCCTTCCTTTCGGGGTTGATAAATGGGTACCTGGGGTAACCTGGGGAAGGTAACTGTGGTAACCCGGGAGTCACACTAGCCCTGTGTCCCGGGGTAACGGGTTCTCACCCACCACAGGCTCTAAGGGCTAATGCCACGGATATGAGCACTGCATGCCACGCGCAGCTTAGCGTATGCTCCCATCTTTACCTTTTACCCGCTGAAGAGCTCCACGATTTTGTTCTTAAATAAAAAACTAAAGTGGAGGAAAAGGATAGTGTTGTACGTATGTCTGTCTCTACCGTCGCTGTGACGTTACCCACCATTGATGAGGTGGCTCCTGACTCATCCTACGCGGCCGTGACTGCGTCATTGAAACCGACCTTCATTTGCACATACTGCCAGCATGATGGACACACCACTAGTAAGTGTTTCATTCGTGTCAAGGATCAGCGTAAATTCATGAGAAAGAACAGTTCTCGTGACGTCAGTGGTCCATTAAATGCTCAGTTTACCAATAAACCTTTTTATCAAGATGAGACGGCTCCACCGCGGAGGCAGATGCGACCCGCCAAAACTACAGTACAAAAGCCTCATTTCTCTTCTCCTCGTGGCGCGACAGCAAACAGTCCATATTGTTCAATCCATGACAGCACCACCCATTTTACTGATGAATGCTTCAGGCTTGTCAGAATAAGAGACAACTTTTCCCGAGGCCGTGGAAGGGGCGCCCTATCGTCGGGGGAATCCGCGCGTCATTCAAAAACAAAGCCAGGTTAGGAAATAAAGTTACTAAAGAAGAGAATTCTGCATTGGTGTTAGATGATGGTAATATATATGCATCATTAGTTGCCGCTTGCAGTTAAGCTAACATAATGGCTTTGTCAACAAAGATGACAAAGATGAAGAGGTTAAAGGCATCTTTTGATGTGGATACTGGCGCCGCCGTCAATGTGCTGTCAGAAAAGCTTTTCTTGCACTAAAACGTGCGTCGCGTGGAAGTCGATGGCCTCTGAGTCCCAATGACTTACATATAATGGGTGTTACTAGCGAGTCTCTCAATATGTTAGGTATTGTTCGCCTACCCATCACCTTAGGAAAGGGCACATACGTATATTATGCGTTTAGAGTATTATGTAGCGTCCAACTTATCCTTGCCCACGGATGGTTTGTTAGGTTTAGCATCGCTTAATCCAACCGTATGGTAATTCATCTAGACATTGGTACGATCAGATTCCAAGGGAAAGGCTTTAAGACGATGGATCAACCCATGCGCCTTGCTTCCGGGTGGGAACTGATCGCAAAGGTCAGGTAGGTATTGTTCCAGCTCAAGCTGAGGCCGTACCTGCTCTTCAGATTACTGCCCAGGTGTCTGTTTTTGTAAAGGGAAAGATGTAACCGAAGGTAAATTTTACCCAGCATGATCCTATCGGGAAATGGAAAGTATTAATGCCACGGTATTAGGGGACCACGAAAGTCCCCAACGTGTGGCCATGCACATTTCCGTGTGAATCCCCAAAGCCACCATAGGGTGTGACAACTGCTTTGAAGGTCCTAGTCATGTAAAAAGACTAGTTGTAGAATCACCTCTGAGCACGGTTCGTGAGGGACATAAGACTGTCGTCCTTGTGGTAAATACCACCGGCGTTCCGATCAAATTAAAACAAGGGGTCCTCTTAAGTAAAGCCTTAGCTTATGACGCGTCGGTTGTACCGGAACCTTTGGAACCCCCAGCTGCTTGTATTTCTTCGGTATACAAAAATTCATGCGAAAACAAGCCGGCTCCTGTACAAAACTTTGATTCACGTGTCACTGCAGTGTACTATACTGAATTGAATATTTCACTGTTAGGACTTTTAAAGCAATACCGTGATGTTTTTGCCATACCAGGAGATTGTTTAGGTGTTACTGACCGAACAACACATCACATTAAATTAAAACCTGGAACCCAACCGGTCTATTTTCCAGCCTATCGACTTCCTCACAGTCAGAGGCAAATAGTCGATGAACAAATAAAAGAAATGTTGGAACACGGTGTCATAAGAAATTCACGATCACCGTGGAACTCGCCCTTATTTCTCGTTCTTAAAAAGGACGGAAGTTATAGACCTGTAATTGATTGTAGGCGTGTAAATGAAGTAACTGAGGACGAGAGGTACCCTCTCCCTGTTTTAAGTGACTTGTTGATGTCTTTAGGACAGGGTAATACATTTTTCAGTAGCCTTGATCTTCTAAGCGGTTACTGGCAAGTATCGATGGCGCCTGTGTCGAGGGAAATAACTGCCTTTAGCACTCCCACCAGACATTTTGAGAGGCTTAGAATGTCATTTGGGCTGAAATCAGCTCCTATCAATTTTCAGAGGTTGATTAATATCTTATTTTATGATATGCTAGGAAAATATGTATATGCATATCTGGATGACGTGATAATTTGTAATAAAGATCCGGAGTCTTATTTTGCCATTTTAGAGGCTGTACTTCTCAAGCTTAAAGAAGCAGGTCGCCTGGTATTAAAACAACTACAAAGTCATAAGTTTGAAATATTGGATCCTTGGTTACAAACACTGGAAGTAGTACACGGTGACAGACTTAAAGGGACCAGTAAAAAGCCTGATTTAACCTTAGTATAAACTGCAAGAGTGTGCGATGCTACTCGTCTGAATACGGATAACTCAACTTTTCCAACTAACCCACCTCATACTTATAACCTTCGCTCTCGTAACTAATAGCTTTTATGCTTTGTTCCAGACATATTTGCCTTTATATATCTCTTCACCCTGAGCTATATTCTGGCTCTGGACCCTTCACATCTCAAGCCAGGAGCCCTTACTGCCCATTTGGGTCGAGTCTCCCTGGTAGAGGATATGTTGTTTGATAAGTACCCCCATACTGCTCTTCTGAAGATACCGAGCAGGTTGAGGGAGGTCACGGAACAACTGAACACAGCTCTAATCCGATTGGAGCGGGAACTCCTATAGCAAACATTTCTGACGGATGTCTTACTGGATCATGTGATCATGTCCTATCATACGGCCCGATATATTCTTATTTCTAATGCACGACTGACTTACCTCAATGATACCATCAATCTTGCCCTAGACAACTACCATGGCCTTGATGCTTCAAATTGCGCTAAACGGGGACTCATTAATGGTATAAGTCAACTGTCATGCATGTTATTTGGAACCGCTATGAATGATGAATTACGAAGAGGGTTTAATCAGTTAGCCTCCACAGCATCAGCAAACAATAAAGCTATACATTTAAACTGCATGATACTTGCTAAACTTGAAAAGCATGTAGATGATATTACTGTCTTGTATGTTAATGACCTAGCATTTATTCTAAATGAGGTGCTAGCTAATTTAGACAACATGTACATTTTCATGGAACTTACTCATATACTTAATATATTATAACAAGTATACCCTTTGTTTGACTCGGTATTCATCACTACTATCCCTTAGTGGAGTCTGTGCTGAAGTCAGACGCAATAGTCATCCAGGTACCCTTTCTGTCACCGGATACATTTGAGGTTCATCAAATTTAACCGTTTCCTTTTCAGTGAATGAAACAATCATGACTTTAAATTTACCTAAATCGATGGTCTTAAAATCTGAAGACATTACGCTGTATGCGATTGGTCATGTATCTGACTTACAAAAATGTAAGACTGAGTATCTCCATTTGTTTCATTGTCCAGCCTCCCTCTTTGCTTTCTTGCCTATAATGGGTGGAGTTTGTGAAGTTGTGCTGACCCGGAAAGATGTTTCTAAGGCCCTGTCTTTGTGCCCTTATACTCACCTGGTACAGTCACTCCACATATTTTGTATACACTTGGGGCGAAGCAAGCCCATCACGTTCTCATATCTCTACCTTGTCTACAAATTTTCGCTCAGCCTCCTCTTACCGCCTAAATAGCCACACCTGTTTCACACCTTTCCGACTGTATAGCTCCCCTGAGTCCTCTCCCTCGATGCACTCCCCTCATAGAC
>JACEEZ010025606.1:170000-225000 GCA_016584305.1 Chionoecetes opilio | reverse complement strand
TCAGTATAAAAGATATACTGTTATCTTTGGAAATGTTTGTTCTATAATATTATCAAATAAAAAACCGTAAAACACACTAAAGAAATGCCATTATGAGACTCAAGAAATATGCATGAACTTAAACTCTTCGCCATTTAATATTTTGCTCGAAAATATTTTACATGGAGAATATCAATAAAAGCTGAATTTAATTAGCTTTCCATTGATATATTTTGTTTTCTGATAAATGAATTAGAACCATACATACATTAGCGTTAACTAAATAAATAACATCATCAATCGGGAAAAATTACCCGATTTCATGATCCTTTTAGTTAGTTAACGCTAATTTATGTATGGTTCTAATTCATTTATCAGAAAACGAAATATAGCAATGGAAAGCTAATTAAATTCCGCTTCTATTGATATTCTCCATGTAAAATGTTTTTGAGCAAAATATTAAATGGCGAAGAGTTAAAGTTCATGCATATTTCTTGAGAGTCTCATAATGGCATTTCTTTAGTCTGTTTTACGGTTTTTTATTTGATAATATTATAGAATAAACATTTCCGAAGATAACAATATATCTTTTATACTGATAAACATATAATTAGGTAGGAAATTACCCGATTTCATGATGTTATGTATTTAGTTAACGCTAATTTATGCATGCTGCTAATTCATTTATCAGAAAACAAAATATAGCAATGGAAAGCTAACTAAATTCCGCTTCTATTGATGTTCTCCATGTAAAATGTTTTCGAGAAAAATATTAAATGGTGAAGAGTTTAAGTTCATGCATATTTCTTGAGAGTCTCATAATGGCATTTCTTTAGTGTGTTTTACGGGTTTTTATTTGATAATATTATAGAACAAACATTTCCGAAGATAACAATATATCTTTTATACTGATAAACATATAATTAGGTAGGTAAACTTGTCATCTCGGTGGCCTCGTACAGACTCAGTCCGTGACGTCATAAATCTCAGGCGCAGGCCTTTATAGATTGAGACGGCCTTGGTACTGCACACCGTGCATCATCCAACAAAATGCAGCCGCGCGCCAACACTCACCCAAATTGCTCCGTTACCTAAAACACGGCCATACATCTACCATAACGCCTCAGCGGCTGCACTCACCCCAGCATCCGCGCCTACAAGCAGCTGCTCTACAGTCACTACGAGTACACATGGACACCAACGAGTACGAGTATACATGGACACCAACGCCTAACACCTCGCACGCCACCTACTCAAAGGACTCAATAAAGGGTTCGTGGAATGCACAGAGCGAAGGTCAGCCGCTCACGGCATACTTGGCGTCCCCAACCAGCCACGCGCCCTCATGGGACACAAAGACATCGCGCCCCCAACATGCGCGCCCCAACACCGCGTCCTAAATACATACATGCCTATGTTCATTTCGTAAATACATTTGCAGATAGAAAACCTGCTCACACGCATTCGTACATACATACGGACACAGTGCAGGCATATATAAATACATACATACACGCATACATAATATATACATACATACACATACACACACACAATATATATATATATATATATATATATATAATATATATATATATATATATATTATAATATGATATATATATATATATATATATATTATATGTATATATATATTATATATATATATATATATATTATATATATATATATATTATATTTAATATATATATATATATATATATATATATATATATATATATATACAATAACATACAAACGAACATACCTACATACATAAATATGCAAACATTCATATGTACATGTTACACAAATATACATATTAGCACACATACACATACGAGTAAATACGCATACAGACGCATACACATGCATATACTCAGAGCTGGGCAGTATTTAAATACATTTGTATTTAAATACGTATTAAAATACCTTTGTGTATTAAGAATTGTGTTTCTAAATACATTGGTTTTCACGTATTTAAATACAGTATTTAAATACTTTTTGAGTATTTAAATACATTGTATCTAAATACTCATAATATAAAAACGTAAATACTTTTGTAACAGTTAATTTGCCCATAAACCCGCCCAACTGTCGAGCAACCCTAATGTTACAGTGAAGTTGTGAACTCGGTGTGAGTCACGATTCAGTAACTTCAGTTGTCACTGAAGTTACAGTTATTGTTGTTCAGTTCAGGAAATATACAATAGGAAAGTATCCTTTATCATTTATCAAGCACTTAATATTTCTAATCATGAATTAATGAATACATGTTAAAATTTGTGTGTATTCAAAATGTATTTACAAATGTATTTAAATACAATTAATGTATTTAGTATTTAGTATTTAAATGTATTCATAAAATATATTTAGTATTTGGTATTTATATACATTTCTCCCATGTATTTAGTATTTAGTATTTAACCCCTTGAAACCCAGAACGTAATTTCCATTGTAATTTGGCTACCACTAAACGATTGTTAGTGAATATAAGCAATATTTTATAGATATGACCTGTTTAGTACCCGTGTCGATTAACTAATTTGGTATATTCAGTTACTTTTCGTAATTTTATAGCTCTACAACATGCAATTATTTTATAGCAAAGGAAAGATCTGGGCGTGAAGGGGTTAAATACATTCAATGTATTTAGTGCCCAGTTCTGCATATAATTATACTGTACACATATATACACAAATTAATTATTCATGATATACTGTTTGTGGTATTGCAATAAGAGGAACTCTTTGAGATAATGTGTAAAACTAGTCAAGGTTGGTTTTGTTTTTAAGTCTAATGGTAATTCATTCTATATTTTCGCACCGTGATACACGGTACAGGTTTGCGATTGGCTTGTAAGTACCGTTGGAGCCTCTAAAACATCAACACCTTTTTAGTCTGTATCATTTATTAATGCGGATCCCAAAAAGAGTTTTTCTATCAAATTTTGCAAACATTTATAGACAGAATGATGAAATGGTCTGGACGATTACTTTAAAGCTAGTCTTCGCCTGTTTCAACATGACTGCAGTGAAAAGACCTGAGAAGTGACGCTGTTAGTTTCTCTCTCTCTCTCTCTCTCTCTCTCTCTCTCTCTCTCTCTCTCTCTCTCTCTCTCTCTCGCTCTCTCTCTCTCTCTCTCTCTCTCTCTCTCACCATAATACTTTACCACGAATACAGATACACGCTTTGACGACGAGTAATTAGAATCCTAAACCTAAATGGACCTGAAACGCTGTGGAAAATTCCTCAAACGACCAAACAGTGAGGCTTTGAACAATACACCACAGCCTCATTAATATGAGGTTTTGGTAAGGCTGTCGATACTTGTAACAACCCGCCATCGGGCCACAACCCCATTCTAGTCAGGCATTATCAGCTCGGAGAGGTCATATAAAACGGGATTCACAAAGAGGTTTGGGAGCGTTTACGCTGAAAAGTGTATATAAATATGATAACGGAATCGTTCCCGTCAGACGCTTATTTTGAGTCACTGAGCTGCCGTAGGATGCGACGGGGAGTTTGTATTGATGCCAGGGACGGGGCGGGCTTTCATACTCGGTACTTCCCTGCTTGATGTGGGGTTCCCCAGAGTATCGTCAGGGAGACGTAGGATTATTATAATTGCGTCCTGGTGCTCCAACATCCTTTCTCCTTTACTGCCTCTATATTGTTCTCTAGCTCATATTATAGGCTATAGGGTTTTTATATGAATTTTGTTTCTCTTCGATAGCTTTATAAGAATATATGTGCTTTTCTTGAGAAATGGAAAGAACTGCCAATACAGTTTATGATTGATTGATAATAATGTACCTTCTTGTACTAGACCTGTTGCCCCAAAGACGTATTATTTTGAGATATATTTGTTATTGTCATTAATATTTTTTTCTCACTATTCTCATCTTTATTATTATTAATATTATTATTATTATAATAATAATTATTATTATTATTATCATTATTATTATAATTTTTATTGTCATTACTACTATTATTAGCATTATATCAGTATTATCATTATTATTATTATTACTATTATTATTATTATTATTATTATTATTATTATTATTATTATTATTATTATTGTGATTATTATTATTCATTATTATTTTATTGTTATTATTATAATTTGTATCATTATCAATAGTATTATACCTTCATCATTATTACCTTAAGTTATTGCTAGTTGAGGACAATACGGGTTTATCTTCTTAAACACTACATCCCTTGTTCACGTAACATAAAATAGGTACGTGACGTAAATAGGAATTGTGACCTCACAAACAGGTAGGAGTGCAAAGACAGCAGTCCTGTCTGCTTTACTGTGCGTGCTGCAACATACCAGAAAGTGTGTACGCCACGCCATGAAGTGGTTAAAGTAAGCGTTGTATGATAAAAAAGAGGTTGTTATTTTGTTAATATTATGAGTTACATTTAAACAATATTAAGACAACTAAGTAATACCTAATGAGTATAACTTGACAATTACTAACCACTTTGACCAAGGTAGAGAACGCGATAATTTTCCCCACACTCCCCACCGCGCCACACCACGATATCAGGTGTTACCCCAACACAGGAACGAGGCCGCAGTCTGTCGAGTCTGCAGTGACTTAGAATTCAGGATGCAGAGAAAATTATTATCATAGGGACAATATTAGTTTTACTTGTATTATTTGTATTATTAGTTTGTTTATTTTTCTTAGTTACGTGACTCGCCTCTACCTCGTCCATGCATGACGCCAACCCTTCAGGAAGCATGCAATGCAGTTGTGGAACGATTGACAAGATTGAACCGTTCACGTGATGTGGTGGTGCCTCTTTCCCATCCGCGACGTGCATTTTTCTAGCCCATCCTGACACAGCCTACTTACTCTTCGCCACCACAACCACCCCCATTGCTATACTGTAGGCTATATTGTCCCTGGTCGCCGTCAATTTGGTAGTGATGGTTGTCGATTATTGTCGCCGATGGTGTCATTTTTGTTGTTTGGCGGTGGTGATTGATTTCCTTTCGTCTATTATTGTACTCGACTTCTCTTGCGTTCTTTATCCTCTTTTTACAAATATTTCCTTGTATATTTTGTCAATCGTCTTTTTTTTTCCCTATGTATTTTGTTTTCCTGATCATACTTTTTTCCTCGGTTTCCAGTTCCCTGAATTCACCTAAATCACGTCTTTGCTGTAACTCACCATATGCATCCATCCCCTCTAGAACAGTGGTTCCCAACGTTTTTGCACTCGCGACCCCTTTCCCAAAATTTTGCAACCCACATGACCCCCTGCTATCAGCAGCTTGATTTACTTCTTTTTTCTGTGAAGGAAAGGGAAATAAACAAATACAAATAATTGCTTTATGAATTATATAATTATTTATTAGCAAGTTAAATTATAGCATTGGGTCAACTTTAGCAAAAAAAAGAAGATAGATATATACATAAATTCATCTAACCTAATTATTTGAGAACGAAAAATATAAACGAACAAAATAATTCCTTCAATAATCTAAACTTACACAGTTTTCAACAGCAAGCTAACCTAGCTAGTGGGATGATTGGAAATTACAGCATTGCTCCAACTTTGGCATAATATAATAAATAAATAGCCACAGAGATATTCGTTTCGTGCCTCCAACCGTATATGATATATATATATATATATATATATATATATATATATATATATATATATATATATATTTATATATATATATATATATTATATATATTATATATAATATATATATATATATATATTTATATATATATATATATATATATATATATATATATATATATTTATATATATATATATATATATATATATATATATATATATATATATATATATATATATATATATATATATATATATATATATATATATATATATATATATAAATATATAGCTAGTTCAGCGTTTATTATCTTTTTCAAGATATTTTCTCTTTGTCTTAGGAGTGTGTTATTCTCATTAGTAATCAATTGTATGACTTCGCCGTAGCTTGTCATTGCTGTATCGCGATTTCGGGTCTAAGAACCCTTCTTCAGCAGCATGTAGAAGATGTTTTCTCCTCAGTTGTAGAGGTGAGCATGATTTAGTTGTGGCGTGAAGCGCTATTTATTGATAAAGTCTGGCTGCCGCGCGCGCTAGTGGGCGGCGCTGATTGGTAGATAACTTCTGCTTCTCGTTGATTTTTGTCTCCGTGAGTGGGCGACGCTTATTGGTTGTTGACTCCTCGCTTTGTTTCTCTGTGAGTAGGCTGTTATTAGCCTTTGTTCTTTTCATGCTTGGTAGAGCTTGTAGGTCGTTTGCCTGTACGTTAAGCTTGGGATTGATGTCTTTTATGTACAGTGCTTCTAGAATTGGAAGTCGCCGCACATCTGCACACATGTCGACCAATTCTGTATTTTCTTCTAAAAATGTGCTTGTGATGATGATGGCATGTTTTTCTAATGGGTGACTTTTTGGGGCTCCGGAAGTTAGGTGGCAAGTAAGACGTCGAGACAGCTTCGTTGTCGTCATGCCGATGTAGGATGAGGGGAGGACTTCACAGTTTCCTCTTTTGCAAGTGATCATATATACGACATGGGACTTTTGGTTTGTCTCCTTCGTCTGGCTTGGGCTGTTACGGAGAAGGAGGTTGCTGGTGTTCTTGTTTTTATAATAAATTTGTAGTTTTATTCTCCTCTCTGGATCTGCAGGTTTCACATTACGGTTGACGATTTGTAATATTATTCTTTCTTCTTCCTGGTGAGCGGTGGAGAAGAACTCGCTCTCGCTCACCAGTAAGAAGAAAGAATAATATCACAAATCGTCAACGGCAGCCACGTGGCAGCCAGACTTCATCAATAAATAGCGCTTCACGCCACAACTAAATCATGCTCACCTCTACTACAACTGAGGAGAAAACATGTTCTACATGCTGCTGAAAAAGGGTTCTTAGACCCGAAATCGCGATACAGCAATGACAAGCTACGGCGAAGACATACAGTTGATTACTAAAGAGAATAAGACACTCCTAAGACAAAGAGAAAATATCTTGAAAAAGATAATAAACGCCGAACTAGCTATCACTTTTAAAGAGACCTGTCGCAGAGAAAATATCCTGCCCGTATATACTATATATATATATATATATATATATATATATATAATAATATAAGCGAAAGTGTGTCTGTCTGTCTGTCTGTCTGTCTGTCTGTCTGTGTGTGTGTGTGGTATAGGTTCCGCCCCCCGTGGCGCAAACACCTCATATGGCACATTTTTGGAATCGGGTTGACCAGGGGAAGGTCATAAGCCCACTTATGAGATGATCCGATCACTTTTTTTTTTTTTTTTTTTAGCAGCCTATTAGCGAGAATTGTGAAAACAAAAGTGGGTTGCGAGAATTGAGGAAACCTTGATGTAGGGTGATGGGTAATGGGTGTGGGGTGATGGGTGAGTGAATGGGTGGGGGGTGATGGGTAATGGGTGTGGGGTGAGTGAATGGGTGGGGGGTGATGGGTTGGGGGTGATGGGTGATGGGTGAGGGAATAGGTGGGGGGTGATGGGTAATGGGTGAGTGAATGGGTGTGTGGTGATGGGTAATGGGTGAGTGAATGGGTGGGGGGTGATGGGTAATGGGTGAGTGAATGGGTGGTGGTGATGGGAATGGGTGAGTGAAGGTGGGGTGATGGGTTGGGGAGTGAATGGGTGTGTGTGGTGATGGGTAATGGGTGAGTGAATGGGTGGGGGGTGAGTGAATGGGTGGGGGGTGATGGGTAATGGGTGTGTGGTGATGGGTAATGGGTGAGTGAATGGGTGGGGGTGTGATGGGTAATGGGTGAGTGAATGGGTGTGTGGTGATGGGTAATGGGTGAGTGAATGGGTGGGGGGTGATGGGTAATGGGTGAGTGAATGGGTGGGGGGTGATGGGTAATGGGTGAGTGAATGGGTGTGTGGTGATGGGTAATGGGTGAGTGAATGGGTGGGGGGTGATGGGTAATGGGTGAGTGAATGGGTGGGGGGTGATGGGTAATGGGTGAGTGAATGGGTGAGGGGTGATGGGTAATGGGTGAGTGAATGGGTGGGGGGTGATGGGTAATGGGTGAGTGAATGGGTGTGTGGTGATGGGTAATGGGTGAGTGAATGGGTGGGGGGTGAGTGAATGGGTGGGGGGTGATGGGTAATGGGTGTGTAGTGATGGGTAATGGGTGAATGAATGGGTGGGGGGTGATGGGTAATGGGTGAGTGAATGGGTGTGTGGTGATGGGTAATGGGTGAGTGAATGGGTGGGGGGTGATGGGTAATGGGTGAGTGAATGGGTGGGGGGTGATGGGTAATGGGTGAGTGAATGGGTGTGGGGTGATGGGTAATGGGTGAGTGAATGGGTGGGGGGTGATGGGTGAGTGAATGGGTGTGTGGTGATGGGTAATGGGTGAGTGAATGGGTGGAGGTGATGGGTAATGGGTGAGTGAATGGGTGGGGGGTGATGGGTAATGGGTGTGTGGTGATGGGTAATGGGTGAGTGAATGGGTGGGGGGTGATGGGTAATGGGTGAGTGAATGGGTGGGGGGTGATGGGTAATGGGTGAGTGAATGGGTGTGTGGTGATGGGTAATGGGTGAGTGAATGGGTGAGTGAATGGGTGGGGGGTAATGGGTGAGTGAATGGGTGGGGGGTGATGGGTAATGGGTGAGTGAATGGGTGGGGGGTGATGGGTAATGGGTGAGTGAATGGGTGGGGGGAATACATACATTTCTACATCCATGATTTCAGGAAAGTTAGAAGGGGCTATCTGGAGAGTCCATGTTTGGTGGGCCGAAGGCCCACCAAACACAGGTGGTGGCCGAAGGCCCACCAATAGCCCTCCGCAGGAGCTAGCCAAAAAGTCCGCCCGGAGGGCGGCTTTGCGGCTAGTATAATAATATAAGCGAAAGTGTGTCTGTCTGTCTGTGTGTGTGTGTGTGTTTGTGTGTGTGTGTGTGTGTGTGTGGTATAGGTTCCGCCCCCCGTGGCCCAATCCCATCATATGGCACATTTTTGGAACCAGGTCCACCAGGGGAAGGTTTTAAGCCCACTTATGAGATGATCCGATAATTTTTTTTTTTTTTTTTTTTAGCAGCCTATTAGCGAGAATTGTGGAAAAAAAGTGGGTTGCGAGAATTGAGGAAACCTTGATGTATTGTGATGGGTAATAGGTGAGTGAATGGGTGGGGTGATGGGTAATGGGTGTGGGGTGATGGGTGAGTGAATGGGTGGGGGGTGATGGGTTGGGGGTGATGGGTGATGGGTGAGGGAATAGGTGGGGGGTGATGGGTAATGGGTGAGTGAATGGGTGTGTGGTGATGGGTAATGGGTGAGTGAATGGGTGGGGGGTGATGGGTAATGGGTGAGTGAATGGGTGGGGGGTAATGGGTAATGGGTGAGTGAATGGGTGGGGGGAATACATACATTTCTACTTCCATGATTTCAGGAAAGTTAGAAGGGGCTATCTGGAGAGTCCGTGTTTGGTGGGCCTTCGGCCCACCAAACACAGGTGGTGGGCCAAAGGCCCACCAATAGCCCTCCGCAGGAGCTAGCCAAAAAGTCCGCCCGGAGGGCGGCTTTGCGGCTAGTATATATATATAGTTGATATTCTTAGGTTGATACATGTTGATTTTTCAGGGTGGCAAAGACACTCGTCATTCTTGGGGTTCCTTATGTGCGTGCAACGTTTCGCCAATGGCACCTGGCATCATCAGGCTAAAATAGTTTATAAGTTAAAATACAAAAAAAAAACTGCTAAAAACAAACATCTAAACATTTTAAAGCAATAAAATATTCCTATATTATCTAAAAACTAAAAACACAATTTATACTTAACAAACTTTGGTGTTTATGCTGTCTAGGTTGGCAGAGGACTGAATGAACAATAATTTTACAGGTAGCATTTCGGTTCCTATGGAGCGATCGAAACGAGAGTCGGACGATCGAAACAGTGTGATAATCATTTGAGTATATGTAATTGGTATGAAGTGACTTGATTATTAAGATCAGAGGTCAAGTGCTTGATGTGTATGGATTCTAATAATTTAGCGTCACTAGAGAAGTTTGCCTTTGATAGGATTCTAAAATCATTCATAGAGAATGGGTGATCAAGATCATGGGAGTGTGAGCGAATAGCAGATTGAGAAGGGGAAGAAATAAGTCGGCCAGTACGAGCAGAAACACCTTTATGTTCTGCGAACCTAAGGGTTAAGTTTCTTGACGTCTCGCCGATGTATCGAGCGTTACAGCTCGAACATTCAAATTCATAAATTATATTGGAGATAAGAGTTTTAGGTATAGGATCTTTATATTTGAAATGTGTTCTTAAAGTAAATGGATTAGTGAAAACAAATTTTTATTTTGAGTTAGGAAAGTGTAACTTGAGTAGATCATTGAGTTTTTTACGAATGATATTCGTTCGCAGAACATAAAGGTGTTTCTGCTCGTACTGGCCGACTTATTTCTTCCCCTTCTCAATCTGCTATTCGCTCACACTCCCATGATCTTGATCACCCATTCTCTATTCACGATTTTAGAATCCTATCAAAGGCAAACTTCTCTAGTGACGCTAAATTATTAGAATCCATACACATCAAGCACTTGACCTCTGATCTTAATAATCAAGTCACTTCATACCAATTACATATACTCAAATGATTATCACACTGTTTCGATCGTCCGACTCTCGTTTCGATCGCTCCATAGGAACCGAAATGCTACCTGTAAAATTATTGTTCATTCAGTCCTCTGCCAACCTAGACAGCATAAACACCAAAGTTTGTTAAGTATAAATTGTGTTTTTAGTTTTTAGATAATATAGGAATATTTTATTGCTTTAAAATGTTTAGATGTTTGTTTTTAGCAGTTTTTTTTTGTATTTTAACTTATAAACTATTTTAGCCTGATGATGCCAGGTGCCATTGGCGAAACGTTGCACGCACATAAGGAACCCCAAGAATGACGAGTGTCTTTGCCACCCTGAAAAATCAACATATATATATATATATATGATATATATATATATATTTTTTTTTTTTAACCTATGCCTATGGCACCTGTAGGCAGTGACCTCCAGGGCTCGGATGGTAGGCCCTAGAGGCTCACTTCAAGGCTGTGATGGTTGGCCCTCGCTCGTGGTGGCACAGGCAGGATTTTTTAGAGTGACGCCTGTAATTAGAGGCTCATGCCACCCTCTTGTGTCCTCCGATGCACCCGCAATCGAAGGTAGAGTTAATGGACAGGGAGGGCATGTGGGTGTTCTTAGGCCAATCCACGGTACATAAATATTTTAAGTGGATTTATGGGTTTCACTCGGGATCGAACTCGGTTCTTCGAGAACGCCACTCGGTGACGCTAACCACTCTGCTACCGCCTCCCTCAATAATATATATAAATAATCCCCTAATTATATATATATAATTAGGGGATTATTTGGATATATTATTGAGGGGTGGCGGTAGCAGAGTGGTTAGCGTCACCGAGTGGCGTTCTCGAAGAACCGAGTTCGATCTCGAGTGAAACTCATAAATCCACTTAAAATATTTATGCACCTTCGAGTGGCCTAAGAACACCGACATGCCTTGTCCATTAACTCTACCTTCGATTGCGGGTGCATCGGAGGACACAAGTGGGCACCAATGGCATGAGCCTCTAATTACAGGCGTCACTATAAAAAAATCCTGCCTGTGCCACCACGGGCGAGGGTCAACCATCACAGCCCTCAAGTGAGCCTCCAGGGCCTACCGAGCCCTGGAGGATCACAGAAAATGTGATCTTCTCCTAAGACCACAGGTGTCACTATAATTATCCACCATGCGGCACTAACGGGCGAGATCGACTAAAATCACTACTCTACACTCTACATAAGCCTTCAGACGCTATAGGCTCCAAAAATATATATTAGGGTACGCCGTATAACAAAAATTCTTTTTCTCAACTTTGGCATGCCAGTTTCCTATGTAAAATGGAATTCGAAGACGATTTTATCTTATTCCATTTTTGCATTTGAGCAATTCTTACTATGCAAAATCGCACTTTTATATTGCACCCTTATCGAATAATGCTTAAATGAGTACGCAGTGTCCGGTTGGTCCTGTGTATTGCATCATGCACCAATATGAGTTCCAAATGACTAGCGTGGTAAGCTCTTTCTGATCAGTTGGTTCATCAGGCACTACATCACAGTGTCACAGCCTCTACGTTGGCCTAGAACGTGTCTATCATGTCCTTCTTAGACCTGAAGCAGGGCATGGTCTCCCGGTGGTGGGCCCGAGCCCGGATGAACCCGTCTCTGGCCTGCTGCCCCACCACTGCTGCCGCAGACTCTGTCATCTGCTTCACGACTCTTTCGGTGCTCTGAGTGTGGATAGAGAACTCCGGAACCTCGTACGGCTTGACCAGGATCTCCTGGATCTGATCCCCGGACAGTGAACAGGTGAATGCCGGCTCGTGCACCTGGCCAGGCTGCCAGCTGATCAGTGTCTGCAAGCTGGTGGCTGACAAGTTCAGCTTGGGTGTGATGCGAGGTCTTACACTGGTGTCCCCATACTCCTCGCCAGCCCTCAGCTTCAAAATATGCACGGCGAACCTGCGGTCGTCCTCACTCGCCATCAGCGAGAGGACACATTCTGAGTGTGCGAACCATGCTCCTGTCCGCACGTAGAAGGTCACAGCTGTTTGGACCTTCTTGGGCTGCGACCTCATCACTCTGAGCTGCGTGAGGATGTGCTTGGGGCCGTCCTCTAGTCTGTGGTGAACCTTGATGTCGTAGTAGAGTTTGAAGTACACCTGCAGGCAGTACTTGACTAGGATTTCAAGGGTGTTCAGTTATTTGCCAGTCAGTCCATGGTTTCTGGTCCACATGTACACGAGCGACTGGGCTGTAGTGAGCCATCTGGAGTGGGACACCTTGCCACACTTGATCTCCTGCAGCTCGGACGGGAGAACGCCCCGCTTCACAGCCTGGACCAGCTGGTAGGAGACCTGCTGGTCAGTGGACATGTTGACCAGGATATACTCCGGTATCTCCGTGAGATCTTCACTGCCTGGCACTCCTCTGAACTCTGCGTTGTACTGCGTCTCATTCACGCTGGACAGCAGACTGCACACTGGACCCGTGAAGCCAGTGTCAGATGAGGTAGGCCCGTCGATGCTGGTGATAAGGTGGTGTAGGGGCAACTCGTTTGTGTGCAACACGCATATACTCCAGAAGAGCTTGCGTCCCAGCATCTTCTCCAAATGGGCGTGAGTACCACCCTTCCACCCCGTGTTGGCCCTAGTTGAGTCACCTTGCAGTACGATCAGTGAGTCGGTGGAGTCGTATGTCACCAGCAGACCATAGAGAGCCTGAGCCACCTTGAACGCAGGTTTCTCAGGTGGCACCGGGTCCTCTGGTACAAAGTGCCAAAGGTACCTTCCAGATGGCTCCTCTGTCACTGACACATGCTCCTCCCTGATCAACCTTGTGTTTTTCATACATTTCTGACCTGAGATATCGATATATGGGGTCAGTTTTGTGCCTGAATCAAATTAAGGAGTTTAATAATAAAAAAGGATATGCTTATTAACGTTATTTTATCAAATGATTATGCACAGGAAATACAAAAAATAGAAATTATAACTAATAAGAAAATAAATAATTTTACTGCACAATAATGAATCAAGGCAAGATTAAGCATAGTAGTGGAGCAGCTTAGCTAAATAATACAAAGTAATTGTGCATTTTGTGATAAAAAAAACATGAAATCTGATACATATATAGCCAAAGGCATTAATAAAAAAATTAATATGTAGGCATAATGAATTTTCAATATGGCGCCTATGGTAGTCATTTTTGTAAATGGCCACCAGCAACAACTGTTTTTTATATGAGTGATGGATATAATCTGATATTGAGGAAATAATTAGCTGAATTAGTGTACAGTAAATAGTTCTGGGTAATTGTCTCTTGGATAATACACCAAATTCATGTCATTGAAATTTCAAGATGGCCGTCATATATCAGCTATGACGTAGACTGGTCAGATATAGATGATCTCAGTGTCGAATTATACATTTTTCTTGATGCATAATTTGAATTTGGAACATTATAGTTCATCAAAAGCCTCATTATATCATACTAGACTTAAATTAAGTAATGACAATAGCCTGGCCAAAACCAGGGTATATCATAGTGAAGTCTATTCACACTCGCATTCACATAAACAGAGGGCTGTGCACTCTAAAGTAGCTTTTTTTTTTCACTTACACTGCCTAACACAACCCTTCTTACATTTGCAAGAGGCAAGTTCAGCTGAAATGCCCTGCATCTGGTAGGCATGTCCAGAAGGGTTCATGGTACCCTCAGATATATTTGACCAGCCCCATCTACACGGTGAAGGTAGTTCTGGCGTGGACACCAGCGCCTGACCCCACACATGGCCTCCTTGGTACACTGTTCTCTAAATATGCTCTTCTAGTGCAGCCTTTGTCGGAGGGATTGACTGCACATTGTGCCTCTTCGCAAATAACTTCCTCCTTGCCGTGTCTATTTCTGTACATGTGCTGGTTCAGTCATAGAATAAGATAATAAACCTCTTGGTTGTGGTCATTACCTCCTGTGGTATGTCATTCGGGGCAGAGGGTAGTTCAACAGGGCATGTGTAAGCTCTGGAAACACAGCCCATACAACCCATGCAATTTTTTTTCCCGTGGCCATCAAAGCCTGATATAGTGTCATAGCCCATCAACGCATGGAACACTGGTAATGTACCTGCTTTTTCAGGCCCTGCTGCAACTTCATGGGCTGCTAGGTATCCGAAATTCTTTCCAGTTCCAAATGCCAACCAAAGCTCATCTTCTGGCTGTATACAGTCTGAGCCACTACCGCACCAGTATACACCACAACATCAGTATCAACCGTTTGAATCATAATTTTCTGATGGCCATTTCTTGCTGCATGGGCCACATGTAATAATATGCGGCTATCAGCTTTCTCATGCGTGCAAGGATCAATCGAAGAAAGATCTGGGTGTGGTGGCTTGCTAAGGACTCCCACATCATCTGTGACAACAAGCTGTTTATCCTGCGAAAACCATCTGAGCAGAGCATCTGAGAGGAAGTTGAACAACTCAGTCATATAGCTGTCAAATCTGAGAAAGTTTTGCCAGTTACTGGAAATAGCTGCAGCACTTGCCACACGTATCTGATTCCCTGTCCCACGCTTTGCTCTTGTAGCAGCTTTCAGAGACTCAGACAAGTAGCGCTCCCGCACCAGATCAAGCCTGGACACAATTTCCAAGTTTTTTAGTCAGATATGGAGTAAAAATTTAATGGGCATAGTCATTAAAGGTCTTTACATAACTTAGTTTCATAATCTGGATGATGCCTGCCCATCTACAATAGTGCAGGTAACCTTTGGATTATCAGAATATGCACTATCAATATGTTCCAGGCATGAAAAAAGATCATTCTTCAGCCCCAGATAGAAACCTCCCCCATTAGACAGCGCTGGTGGACATGAATGGTTTTCGTGTCGAAAGAACGAACTCACGAAGGTTTCCATTCTCTGGTCTGGCAAGCAATGTACAATCTTGAAAAGAGCTCCATGTCTTGTTTAAGAAAGACCAATTTCTGCCAGTTTTTTTATACTCCCCTCACGGTTGAAGTACCGAAAACCATCAGCTTATCTATTGGTATGGTATCGTCCACTGGCTTTGTTCTCCCAACAAGGCATTCTCTAGTGAAAACTTCGAATTGCTGCTCCCCTGTCTGCTTCACTTTTCTGCCTGTCTCAACAGCTGAAGGCCTAACAATTTATTTTGAGTGGAGTACAATCAGGTCCTTGCACTCCTCTTCAAATGGGTTTCCGAAATGTTCCATTGCACTGACCAAAGACCGGACATCTTTAATAAACGAGACATGGAAACTTGTTGTTTGGTCATTGTGACGTGTGCCATCTGATTTCATGTAGGCAATCTCAAACTCCTGTATGGGTCGGACAACTTCTGGTCCGGCTACCATCCATCGCATCAGTGCAGAAGGGTTGTCAGTGAGGACGAAAACACCAGCATGTCTTTTGATGAGGCATAAATTTGCTCATGGGCCTGGTCAATGGCCATGGAGGAAAACATCTTCTTAGTCTTCTGGACAGTAAAGTTGCTTGCCTTGAACGCTTAAGCTATGCTTGGGTATGTCCTTGGGAGTTCAGCCATGTCTCTCAGGTGAACTGGGATCCATCTGGCATAATGATTATGGTTCCATTGCATGAAACCATTTGGCTAGTTCTATTAGGGCATCAAGGTACATGAAGAAAGATGCCTCTCGCAATGACCACATAAATACCAGCATAATGAGCTCTAACTCAAGAACAGGAGACCAGTACTGAGACTGTGGGATGTTTTCTGCTTTCTGGCTGCACCAAGCTTCAAACGCTGGAGGAACTTCATATGTTTGTGCTTGACAATAGTTGTAATCGGCAACTGCAGAACATTCAGAACTGCTACTGTGATTTGATGGGCTCTCCTGGTGCGAGATATATGTGCTGCTTTGATGAAGGAATCAGCTGTCGATGGAGATGATATGTCAGCTTGCACTAGTGCTTCAACCCACCACTTCTTTTTAACCAGTTCCCCAATATCTTCAGTGCCGCCATCTTAATATGCAGCCAGCCAAACATAACTACCAGCTTGTCTTCACCATATTTCTCTGGCCATTTAAACTAGATTTGTTTTGCCAGGGCATACAATGGTTGGTCAAATGTGACCACATTACTCTGGCCAGGATTCAAGTGTTTCACGGCTTTACTTATGACATCAAGTGAATGCTTGATCATGGCCACAGTGTGAGCACTTTCCTGAAACAGTGGATGCAGAACAGTGGAACATGTGGCACGAATTCCTAGTGGCTGTCGGCTAGCAAGGAAGGCAGCCCAAGAGGTATTCATTGAATCATCTGCAGTGGTTTTGTTTTCAATGATCTCCCTTGCATTATCCAACCACCGGTATGTTTCCTGGTATGCTGGCTGTAGCCATCTCTAATGAGTGATTCGACCCTGGTTTCTGGGACCTGTGAGACCTTGATATTGCTAGCAACAATGGGACCTCAATGGGACCAATGGGACCTCAGTGAAGTACCCTGGCAAGCGGTCTATGGTCATGAAACAACCTCCCTCAGGCCCACCGAGTACAAGAAGGCTTCGGTCAGCCCCTTCACCAGCAAAAGAGGGATACTGGATTAGAGAGATTGCCGTGCCATGGAAAAAATCCCTAGCTGTTGCTGAACTGGGATTATGATCAATATTGTCAACAGCAACAGTGGTAAACACGTGACTGCGCAACGATAGAGGGCATACCACTTGCTCTCTTTGAAAATGCTGGCTAACGTCTGAGTTGAATTGAGTTGAATCTGAGTTGAGAGCTGAGAAACACGATCATAGGATCGTCACATCATAGGCTCATAGGATTTGCCACAGTAGCCTTTGGATATGCACAAGACCAGATATGACATTATATCTACAAGTTCGTTTTTACGTGTGTGGGCATGCAGCATCAGTCCTATGATATAGGGACTGGTGTCTGCTGTGTAGTACCGTGTCTGACAAAAGCTGTTGTGTCTGTTGCCCGCTTGTACTTGACACTGTTGAATTTTAGGAAATGAGCAATCACAAGTGCTGCATTAGATGTTGCTGGGTCCCTCTAGGACAATGGTTCTTAACCTGGGTTCGATCGAACCCTAGGGGTTCGGTGAGCCAGTCTAAGGGGTTCGGCGGAGAGCCTCCAAAAAACATTGCAATTTTGTATTATTGTAATGGCGGATTATTCACCACAGTATATATGAAATTAACGTAAATTCAAGTAATTCTGTGGAGGGAGAGTTATGTGTGTATGTTTGTGTGTGTGTGTGTTCGCCCGCCTCTCTCCCTTCCGAGCAGTGACGTATATGAGGGGGGGGGGCACTCAGTAATGGCCCCCTTTTGTCCCAAAGGAATCAAAATTGCTTTGCCACTGAATAGCAAATTAGTGCAATATATCCCTTCTAGGGCTTCAAAATACCTAAAATTGCTTGATATTAAAAAAAATCCTGAACCTTCCAGGGCCTTCCTCAGACCCCCAGCTGTAGAGGCTCACTTTGCTCACCACCCCCCTTAAAATAATCGTGGATACACCCCTGCGCCCGGGGTGCATACGCAACTGCACCGAGTCCTTCATTCTTTCTTCTTATTAAACAAATATACTCTTGAATTTTGAGGCAATTTTTATTTCATTTTTTTATCGATTAAGATGGAATTTATTATAATAATCATCCAAATATACTCTTGAATTTTGAAGCAATTTTTCTTAAATTTGTGTAGTTTTTTTTCTCCCCTATTTGAGGGGTTCGGCTAGAGTGCGGAGGTTTTCGTTAGGGTTCGGCGCCTCTGTAAAGGTTAAGAACCACTGCTCTAGGACCATGTTCACAAGGGTAAACAACAGCTGAGGCACATATTCTTCTTGGCATCTTTCGGGGAAACCATTAAATGGTTTAGCCTCATCAAACATGTGTCGGCGGACAATCTGTGCAGCACGTGCTATGTGCACCGCATCTTTGTTGTTGTCCTGCTCACAAACTTTAGCAAAAGCAATGCCGATGTCGTCTTCAAAGGTCATCAGGACGCCTCTTCCCTTGGTGTATGTTTGCATATCAGTGAACTCGACAAAAGCCTCTCTTTCAGTCGTGTAGATAACTCGATAACTCTGCTATAAACCTCTACTCATAGCTGTTCCATTCGTGACCTGTAGAGCTGGGCAAGTTCAGCTAGCTTAAATAAAGGTGCTGTCCCATCATCTTGTCTGGTATCTTCTATGTAGTACACCAGCTCAGCAAGCACAACCAGAGGTTGATGCTGCGTGTCCCTGGCCATTATCTTCAAGACCTTCTAGGTTCGTCTTTCTGGCACGATTATAGTGACCTAATAGGCATCTGGTGTGATATTTGGCTTCAAGGGACACCATGTCCCCATCACTAAGTCGCCCAAGTAGTTATGTGTCTTGAAATAGGATTGTATCAATGCGCACCCGTTTGTCCAATTGATATGATATGTTGCAGCATCATGAAGGCCACCATTGCCAGAAGGCAGTCTGCAGAAGATGCAGGTCTTATTTCAGGAGTTCTACTCGATGATTATGACTTACTGAGTCAGTATTATGTCTGTGGATCAGGACATTCACTGCGTACCCGCTTTTTTTCTCTTTTCAGCATGGTATAATTGTACTTAAGCATGCATATTCGATGGTATTGAGCTTCGTTCGCAACCATGGCTGCTTCAATATCTTGGCTGTCATCCAGTCCTCCAATTGGCTATGTTGAAGGGAGCTGGCCAGGCTCATTGAACTGGATCAAATGATATGTAAGTGAACTGTATCCACTCTCCTTGTCTGCTCGCTTGGACTGCAAAGGACATGTCAATGCCTCTGCTTTGTGTTTTTGGCATATAATACAGAGATTCCAGTCAGTCTTGGCTGTACAAGAAGTTGATGGTCCTTGACCATCAATATTCACAAGTTTGAATGTCTTGGACATTTTCGCAGACAAGGAAATTTTTTTGCAGTAAAAGCCGAGGGTCTATCCTTTTACCACCTTTTACCGCAGGGAAACACATTCATGTATGGGATACAACTAAGTTCGGAGGTGAAAATTGTGCTACACCTATCCCAATCGTTCATCCAGTGCCATTTAATTCCTGTGCGATATGTACACCATCCGGGTAGCTATATGAAAGTCATATAAAGCCCCGTTACCCTTGGCTCGGCTCTCCCGCGCTGGCACATCCTGTCAATTCAGGTGCGGCTATCTAACTACATCTAAATATAAGTAAATGTGGGGCTAATATTATATAGCATTTAGGAAACTAAACTGCACTACCACTAAACCACAATCAGCACATTAAATTAATTACTGACTACTGAAACCATGGCATTATGATTTATAAAGCAGAGTGTGTTTAGCTGACACTGAACCCCATACTGAGTTTCACAGTAATTACGTCACAAGTGTGTCCTGGCTGTGTTTCGACATCCACTCTATTACATTTCCATTCATATAATAGTTATTTTCATTTTGAAGTCATGGGGAGTTTATTGGATCAAAATTGTTATTCCAAAGAAATAGAGATTTGGTTTATTTTATTGGAATTACAATTTTGATGCCCGATATGGCCACCATCTTGAAAGAAACGGTGGTCATATTGAATTGTGGGGTAGAAGAAAGCTTCTGACCAATTCCAAAGTTCCAAATTTGAGTTCTGCATAAAAAAAAATGAATGATTTGACACCGAGCTCACCCATACTAGTTACAGCTGCCATCTGGAAAAATGCCATCTTGATTTTTGTATGACTTGCATGTACTATCCAAACTGCAATTACCGAGTACTAGTATGTATGGTAAATAAATTAAGATAATTATGTCCTCAATATCATATCATTTCCATCACTCATGAGAATACAGTTGTTGCTGACGACCATTTTGAAAAATGTCTGCCATGGGGGCCATTTTAAAAATTCATGATGCCTACATATCCAATTGTTTATGTTGTGGAATGCCTTTGGTTGTAAGTGTACCAAATTGCATGCATTTATCACAAAATGCACAATTGTTTTGCTTATTTGCCCCACTATAGTTTTATCCTTATCTTTTCATGTATTCCTCATTCCCACACATATCCGAGTCTATATCACCATTTTCAGCTCCCGCGTACCATTCTACATTATTTTAAGTTCTTCCAGCTTAAGTCTAATTTTCTTTTTTCTCCTTCTGCCTTGAATGGGTTCAAGCAGGTATCACTACAAACACAACTGCAGTACACAGTGCATGATATCATGTTATGGTGACAACTGCAACGTTCTGTGCTGCATGTCATCACTGTAGCCTGCATCCACACCGCACCACTTCCATGAGATCATTGGGTCCTGGAGGTTGGTCAGAGGTTGACGGTACTGGGATATTATCTTTGATTTCCCACCCATACTTGGTAATGTCAAGTTCAGGTGGAGCCACCTGGTCAGCAGCTTTAGTGAGTATGGTCTGCACATGGGCACGTAAGATGTGCAGGAAGAAATTTTATTCAGTGGGTGGTAGTGACATTACTTCGAGTTGCATGTCATACTTCCTTGTGTACATTTTGCATCTTGCCTCGCTCATTGGGATGCCTTGTGGCTAACCGTGGAGAACACAAATTAATGCCTGACCTTCTTCCATAAGTTGTGTATCAGTAGCAAAAATTTCACCCAAAACTAAGTACAGGCCAGGGAAGTCACCAGCTATAAAGGTCTTCAGGGCCGACACTTTCCCCTTGCTCTACAGGTATGAGGTGGCATCTGAGCCAGTTAGATAGTTCATGCCTAGAATCTACAGGTATTTCGAGCCAAGTTGCGCATAGTTGGCGTTGATGTTCCAAACTTCTCCATCCCAAGGCTCCATCTCCCCTGTGGCCTGGATCTGTTTGTACACCCCGTATACAAGCATGACAAATACATCGGTGTCATCTGAGAAGATGCGTTTCAGACTCAGCAGCCATGAGGAGGTATTAAATTATTGTTATGTTCGTTCGTCATGTTTGAACACACCATTACTAGAACTCTCCACAGTCACTCCTTCTCCAAAGCTGTAGGTACTTAGCACTTTCAGTAGTTACAGCTTGTTGTGCTTATTTCTCATGATAGCATCTCGACTGGGAATTAGTGTTTTGATGGTGAGGTTGTAGCTGATGGAGCTGAGGCCAGCAGGTCGCATACGCTCATGGTCCTTTGCAGAAACACTGTTGTATTTGTCAAAAATTATGATCTCACTAGGCAGAGAGGACAAACTGGTCTTGATGGACTTGACTATAACTGATGGATCACATTTTGATGGCCAAACAATGTTGTAAAGAAGCTGGCTCATGTCAACAATGGTGACCTCTGGTAGTGTTGGTTGTCTTGTCTGCACACGCAAGAGGTGCTTTGCTACCTTTTCTCAGGCAGCCATTCTCATCAATGAGTGAGGGCAGTATGGGACACAACTCGTACTGAAAAAGATGTGCTAGATGCATGTGCCACTGTTGTCCGACGGTCAACAGTCTGAGGAATACGAAGATAGTTTGTAGGTCGAAGATCATCTTGTCTCCAACTATCACCCCTTTCTTAATGTGTTCTATAGTCTTCATGAGGCTAGAGATGGGTGCATTGAATCCTTATGGAAGGGATGTCCGGAATTCTGCAGCCATTTTAGTGCCTATGACAACTGATCCAAGAACATTCCCTCAGCATCAGAGAGACTACAGATTTTACCATTATCGATGTTGTGGAGGTGTGGTGACTTGTTCTGCAATGGATGAGACACTTTCAAGTGTTCAAGCAAGATTCGATGTCGGTCATCTGCATCTATCTCTCTCCTTTTATCCCCTTCCTCCTTGTGGCGTGGTCCGCTGGATGTATGGCTTGCTCCAGCTTGATCTTTGCGTTTATTGATTGGGAGATCAGGGTATTTGTGCTCCATGGTGTCAGAGATGTAGGCAGTGACGGGATAGGAATCAATCCATTCCGTAACCCTTTCTGGATATAGGGTCATACTCTTGAGACCAACCCTTTCCAATTGAAATGGCACTTTGCTCACCAAACTAGTTGATCAGAGCTCACGTCATTCCAGTAACCCTCTTGATGACGACATACAAATGTTCCTGACATAAGCCCTGTCGGGAGAGCATCAGAACGTCAAAACTGTTCATCAACATTTCACCAAAATTTCCTCAAATCTGCAATAACTAAGCAATCCATCAAATTTTCAAGATATTTTCATTTTGTCAGAAGCTGTTTTTGTTCACCTATTTCAGCCGAATTCATTCTTTGGTACTAAATAGATTGGTGAATCTGTCATATAAGCTTGTAAAATGTTTACTCCACGAATGGGGGCAAGGAGGCTACAGGCGCAAAGGAAGAAATTTGGCACAGAAGGTTATGTTTCGTCTTTTAACTCATTTATGCAGGAATTATTCACTATCTGAGAAACAAATAAGAGTTAATGTATGTCTAATGTATTTTTATTTACAGATTATACGCGTAAAACTGCTTATTGTCCAAGCGAGCGAAGCGAGCTCCAGCCGCTTGGCTCCGCCCACTCCTGAGTTTGAGCTTGAGTTGGGAGTCACCCAGTAGGATCTCTGTATTAAGAGCGTACCGCCATTCATAGGCCCTATGTTCTCTCTCTCTCTCTCTCTCGCTCTCGCTCTCGCTCTCGCTCTCGCTCTCGCTCTCGCTCTCGCTCTCTCTCTCTCTCTCTCTCTCTCTCTCTCTCTCTCTCTCTCTCTCTCTCTCTCTCTCTCTCTTTTCCTTTCCCTAGTCTCTCTATGTGAAAGAGAGAGAGAGAGTAAGAGAGAGAGAGAATTATATATTTTTTTTTTTACCAAAAACCAAACAGTCCTACGTGTTGTTGTTCTTATTTTAACGGCGTTGATTCCCTTTTCCTCCTCGCCCTCTTTTTCTTCACCTCAAAACCAATGCACACACACGCACGCAGCCACACATGCCTCTCTTTCACACCTACAGGGGTTATAACCAAAAACCAAACAGTCCTACGTATAATTGTTTTTAGTCTAGCAGCGTTGATTCCCTTTTCCTCCTCGCGTGCAAGTTGGCAGCGTTCTCTCACTCCTGCCAACATTTCTAGATGGTATCTGGTCCAGCTCGCGGCCCCAGTTCGGTGTTGACGCCACCAGGTGATTATTAAGAAGTAGCAGGCAGGCCACCTTTTAGTGGGGTCTGTTGTGTAAACAATACAGCTCTCGTGAAAACTTCGTATAGATTTATGCAAACAGTTTTTTTTGGAAAGTATGGACCATAAATAGGGGAAAAAAAAGTTGTTTACATTTTTTCATCGGCCATGTTCACTATTTGGCAGCCATTTTTCAAAAGGGCTATCGCGTAGCTAAAATATGCAACATTGTGATCAAGAACAGGGTTTGTGATGCAGCCCAGTACATATATGGTTCGTTTTTCCAGCATATAAAGCCATACTTTTATAAAGGTAGGTAGATACTTGATATTAATTTAAAATATTAATGTTTCAATTAATATATCACCAATATTCTATCAAAAGTGCTCACCAAAAATTAACGTGGAGGGATATTATAGTAGGCCTACGCATCATGCATGTGTGTGTAAGACACCAAAATAGAGAGGTGTTTGGAGTTGTTTGATCTAGAAAAGGTAGGTCAAGGTCACCAATCCGCACACAGCATGTTAGGAGTTATGATGTGGCGACGTTCGGATGGACGTAAGACAACCCACACTTTTGCCTGTGGCATAAACAGTAAGAAAAACGTTTTTCCACTTAATCTTTAATCATTACGTTTGAACAAATTTAATAATTAAACATGTCATCATCGATGGAGTCAACCTCCTCGTCATCGTCGTCACATATGGCCGAAGAGTCAATATTGTCACATCTGTCAGAATCTGCCTCACATTTGCATAATTCGGTACACACTATATTGTTCTTCTTGCAGGTACATCGAGCTCCACATTTGCTAGTGTTGCATCCACATTTAATGAGCTGAATGAGGACATCCGGAACAGGTGGATTTGTGGGCAGAATTGGTGCAAATCCTCCATTCGATGCTGTCCATCCAAGAGTGAGTGGGTCGAGAAGGATTGGGTGTGTCGCAAGTGATTGCTTCCGGATACTGCATTGCAAATGTGCTCCTAACACTAGTTGAAGAATGGCACCTTGTGTCGGGGGTAAGCGTTCCACTCCCTGGTGAGTTTTTAACTGACGGAACATGTACCAGCGCAGATCTTCAGCATTGTCATGGTTAATTTGTTTTGTGCCGAACAGGCTACAAATATATTTCTGTGCACGCTCGAAGGACATTATCAGTGGGTGCATCTCTGATACCGAGAGCTGCCAATCCGTGAATAACATCATTGCTGGAACTCATGTAGACATTGAAACAAGTCAGTTTTCCCTTCCCATGTATTCGACCAGTCGTATCACACCCGGTTAGTGCATGCATCTCATACAGACCTGATATTTTATGTGAATCCATTCGGTCAAACAATCCATGAAGTTCAATGCGTCGTCCGTTTTCTCCAGTACCCATGATCAGAGCGACCTCAGGCCCAGGATGAGATAACATGGTCATTGCAATAACTAGTACATCAGTGTCGGATGAGTAGATGTCAACTTTATACCTAGCTTACGAATCTCTGCTGCATACAGGATCATCTTCGTATCGGCCTCTTCATGAGTACTAGTTATTCTGACGATGTTCTGTGTTGTTTGCACGTTATCCAGGACGCCTTGTCTTGTAACTGTTACAATATTTGATTTCACACCTCGGACTAATTGGTCTGCAAGAAATATTGTTAAATTATCCTTGGTTGCAGTACTCGCTAGAATGATGCGAAATCTCGAATTGGGGTAGTTTTATCAACTTTGAAGCCTCTGCCAGAAGATTTGTCTCCAGTACGACGTTTTCGTGTTACATTCTTCATAGAGGTTTGAACACTGTAGTCATCAAAGATGATATAGGCAATGACATATCCTTTAGATTTGTAATTGACTGCTCGTGTGATAGCATCTGATAAATCTTTGCAGGTTTTTATTCTTTCCTTGTTGGCAGCCATCTCCTGGACTAGGGCCATCCCGTCGAATATGATACACGTGTCGTCGTGCATATCAGTTACAACCTGTGGCAGTTCAGCGTCTGTCGTCTGTTGTGAGTCCACTAAGCTTTCCAATGCATGAAGGAGCTTTGCCTTATCAGTACAGGGACGTAGTTTTTAAAAATTTACCCAATTGTTGCAAAAACACAACCAAAATTATTGTATATCTTGCAGATAAGTAATATATGGCATTACGTACACACATACAACATTATTTGGGTCTCAATAATCGTCAAAACAAAACATGTTGGCGCATAAATGTCTTTTGCTCATATTATGGCAGCCATTTTGAAAATATGTTGCCAAATGCTGAAGATGGGATAGGAAAAAATATAAACATATTTTTTGTTACTTAAAAAGGTGCATATTATCCAAAAATATCACTTTTTGGAAAATCTATACGAAATTTTCACGAAATTACACAACAGACCCCACTATTTAGACCGGTGCTCCCTCCCACAACCGTCCCATTTAATTTTCCCGCATTTTAATTGATAAGATATAAGTTAGCGGGTGTAATTGGTGGGTGTTGTGGTGTGGGGCTGTGATGACGGTGGGCCGAGGATGACAGGGTGAGGTGGTAAAGCGTGTGTACGGGCGGTGGTTAGGGCGAGGCGAGGGTGAGGAGTGAGAGCTTCCAGTGGTTGTGCTTCGGGGCGCCTGTGTAGGTAATTATTTAGCGAGCCCAAGCTGTTTTATGGCGGTAACACTATTGGTGGTGGTAGTGGTTGTGGTGGTAGTTACAGTAGAAGTAGTAATAGTATCTTAATCTTAAGTATTATTTTGTAATCTAAAGTAATATTTTGTAATCTTAAGAAATATTTTGTAATCATAAGTAATATTTTTTGTAATCTAAAGTAATATTATTTTACTGGTTACTTTTCTTTTAGTAGACAGACAGTATTTTAAGGTGAGGGTATATAAAAAGATGACTTTAGCCTGTGCGAGCTTGGACACGTTCCACAGCTTTAGTGTGGACGTCTATTTCCTAGTTCTCAATATCCTATCAATGTGTCAAAAAAGTTCATATCGTTTCATAGCATCAAAATTGAGAAGTAATCGATGCATCAAAAACTGCAGAGGTTATCAAAGCATCAAACTGACAACAGTCATCAATGCATAAAAAATCCAGATGTTATCAAAGCATCAAAAACCTACTTGATGATGATGATATAGGGTGTTCCGACCGTAACAATGGTACGCCATTGCAACCCCCGTTAATGCAAATACTACTACATCAACGACCGAAATAGTATGACACAGTAAGCTAGAGGTCGGCTTACTTTTTTTTTTTTTCTACATCACAAAGGATTGACCAAGGGCAAAACAAAAAGAGGTAACACAAAGTACGCTTAGTTGCCAGTCCCTATAAATAAGACACTAGGAGAATAAAAAAAAGGGGGTGGGCCCAGGCATGGCTTGACTTGGGAGATGTCTTGTTACTCTTCTCTTGAAAAGATTTAAGTCGTAGGAAGGTGCAAAAATAGAAACAGGAAGAGAGTTTTAGAGTTTACCAGTGAAAGGGATGAAAGAGTAAAGATACTGTTTAACTCTTGCATTAGGAAGATGGACAGAATAGGGATGAGAATGAGTAGAAAGTCTTGTGCAGCGAGGCCGCGGGAGGGGGGGAGGCATGCAGTTAGCATGTTCAGAAGAGCAGTGAGAATGAAAATATCGGTAGAAGATAGCAAGAGAAGCAGCATTGCGGTGGTGATCTAAAGATTGAAGACAGTCAGTCAGAAGAGGGGAGTTGATGAGACGAAACGCTTTTGACTCAACCCTGTTTAGGAGAGCTGTATGAGTGGATCCTCCCCAAAAATGTGAGGCATACTCCATACATGGGCGGATAAGGCCCCTGTAGAGAGCAAGCAACTGGGAGGGAGAAAAAAGGACGCAGACGCCACAGGACACCTAACTTCTTATAAGCTGTTTTAGCAAAAGATGAGATGTGAGATTTCCAGTTCAGATTTTTAGTAAAGGATTTATTATTATTATTTTTTAACTTCTTATTGGAGCCTATAGGGCCTTATGGAGATGGCTTATGGAGAGTCTTGATGTTGGTCGATCTCGCCCGTTAGTGGCGCAGGCTGACTTTTTATATTGACACCTGTGGTCTTAGGTGAATATCCCGTTTCCTATGATTTTTGGATCTTCAGTCAGGATCATGTAGCCCCTAGAGTTTTTCCGTCACACTTGCAATCGAAGACCAGGTAATTGCTGCATGTGAGTTTTTTTCAGCCACTCGACGATTGATTTGACAGTGTTCCTTGGTGGGACTTGAACTCAGAACCTTCTTCTCCTCTACCGTGGTTTAGCAAGAGCTACCCCCGGCAGGATTCGAACTCGGAATATTGAGTTCACCACTCCAAGACGCTAACAATTCGGCCACCGCCTCCCCATACTCCAAGGATAGTCCAAGAATGTTCATTGTAGAAGGGGGTAGTTGAGTGTCATTGAAGAAGATGGGATAGTTATTTGGTAGGTTTTGTCGAGTAGATAGATGAACAAATTTGGTTTTTGAGGCATTGAACCAGGTTTGCTTTGCCGCAATCAGAAATTATAGTAAGATTAGAAGTTAGGTGTTCGGTGGCATCTCTCCGTGAATCATTTAGTTCCTGTTGAGTTGGAAATCTAATAATCGACGTTGAAAAATGCATGATAGAATCATCAGCGTAGGAGTGGATAGGGCTCTGAGTTAGACAAAGAAGATCATGATTTTCTCATTGAATAATAGTATGAGTGTGGGTGATAGGACAGAACCCTGGGGAACACCACTATTGATAGATTTAGGAGAAGAACAATGTCCGTCTACAGTAGCTGCAATAGAGCTGTTTGAAAGGAAACATATGATGAAGGTACAGAGAGAAGAATAGAAACCGAAAGAGGGTAGTTTGGAAATTAAGGATTTGTGCCAGACTCTATCAAAAACTTTTGATATGTTAAGGGCAACAGCAAAAGTTTCACCGAAATCCCTAAAGGAGGATGACCAAGATTTAGTTAGGAAAGCTAGAAGATCGCCAGTAGATCGCCCTTTAAGGGAACCGTACTGACGATCAGATAGAAGAGTGCAAGCAGATAGATGCTTAATAATCTTTTTATTAAGTATAGATTCAAAAGCTTTAGAAAGGTAGGAAGTCAAAGCTATAGGACTGTAGTTTGAAGGATTATAACGGTCACCCCTCTAAGGAACAGGTTGGATGTGAGCAAACTTCCAGCAAGAAGGAAAGGTGGAAGTTAGATAGACAAAGACGGAAAAGCTTGACCAGGCAGGGTGCAAGTACAGAAGCACAATTTTTGAGAACTATAGGAGGGACTCCGTCAGGACCGAAAGCCTTCCGAGGATCTAGGTCAGAAAGGGCAAATAAAACATTAGTACGAGGGATCTTAATAACAGGCATCATATGTTCAGAGGGTGGAGGGAGAAGGAGGAACAAGCCCTTCATCAATCAGAGTGGAATTTTCAGCAAAGGTTTGAGCCTGAGTTGAGTTCAGCTTTAAAAATATATGAGACAGCTGTGGAGCCATCTGGGTTAATGCATAGGAGGGAAAGATGAAGAAGAAAAATTGTCAGACATATTATTAGCTAAATGTCAGAAGTCACAAAAGGAATTCGATTCAGAAAGATTTTGACATTTTCAATGAATGAAAGAGTTTTTGGTAAGTTGAAGTAAAAATTTTGCATGTTTTCGGGCAGAAATATATAGGGCATTAGTTTCAGGAGATGGACGATTACGGTACCGTCTGTGAGCCGCCTCTGTATTTGGACAGCATGAGAACAGGCAGAGTTAAACCAAGGTTGACGGTCTTTAGGATTAGAGAAAGTGTGTGGAATGTACGCCTCCACGCCAGAGACTATGTATGACCTCAGTTATGCGCTCTGCACAAAGAGATGGGTCTCTGACAAGGAAGCAGTAATCTTTCCTTGGAAAATCAGAGTAGTACTGCCTTAGGTCTTCCACTTAGCTGAGTTGAAATGCCAGAAGCACCTCCGCTTAGGTGGGTTCCGAGGCGGCACCGGAGTGATATGACAGGTTACAGAAATAAGATTGTGATCAGAGGAACAGAACAGAGAGTAAATTCACAGAGTAAGCAGAAGGGTTAGTAGTTAGGAAAAGATCAATAGTGTTGGGCGTGTCTCCAAGGCGGTCAGGAATACGGGTAGGGTGCTGCACCAGGTGCTCTATGTCTTGGAGGATAGAAAAGCTGTAGGCTTTTCACTGACCAACCACCAGGTTGGTCAGTGAAAGAAGATGATAGCCAATGCTGGTGGTGAACATTGAAATCCCCATATGAATGGAAATTTCTGCTAAAGGAAAATGAGATGAGATGTGCTCCACCTTGGATGTTAAATAGTCGAATAATTTTACATAGTCCGAGGAGTTAGGTGAGAGATATACAGCACATATACATTTTGTAAGAGAGTGACATTGAAGTCGAGGCCAGATGGTAGAACATTCGGAAGATTCAAGACCGTGGGCACGAGAGCAAGTGATGCCGTTGCGCACATATACGCAACAGCCAGCTTTATATTGAAAATGAGAGTAGAGACAGTAAGAGGAGACAAAAAAAAGGACTGCTGTCAGTTTTGGGAATTTAAGTCTCGAACCATCAACATCAACGACCGAAACAGTATGACACAGTAAGCTCGAGACCGGCTTGGGAACTTAAGTCTCGAACCAACAAGTGATACTCTGTTCATAATCGCGAAGGTGACCAGGAAACCCTATGTCATACCCTTGACCATAGACCACTATATATCTGGACTGTTTACGCGCCAGTGTTTTGAAATCGCCAGGCTGCATAGGGGCCATACTGGTTGGTTCCATATACATACACCGTCCTTGACTGTACCGAGAACGCATAAGTGTGGTTGGGTGTGGCTAAGGTGTGGTGGTGGTGGTGGTGGGGTGTGGTGTTGGTGGTGGGGTGTGGTGGTGGGGTGAAGGTGTGGTTGTGGGGGTGGGGTGTGGTGGTGGGGGTGCAAGTGGTTGGGAGATGAGAAAAAATGATGTGGAATGGTTGTGGGTGGGGGTGGGTGGTTATAGTGTGGTAGGGGGGTAGAGGAAGGGAGTTATAGTGTGGTGGGGGGGAGATATTGGGGTGTGGTTATAGTGTGGTGGGGGGAGATATTGGGATGTGGTGGGGGGAAAGGAGGGGGATATAGTATTAAGGAAAGATAAGAGGTAGGTTTGGTTATGGTTGTGATAGTGGTGGGAAATATTGGGGCGTGGTTATAGTGTGGTAGGGGGTAGAGGAAGGGGATGGAATATTGTGGAAGGATAGAGAGAGGTGTGGTTATGGTTGTGGTTGTGGTAGTGGTGGGGGGATATAAGGCTGGTGTTAGGAGTGGTGTGGAAGTGGGAGTTGTAATGGGTTGTGGTGGAGTGTGGTTGTGCATGTGGTAGGGAGTGATAGTTAAGGTGGCAGGTGTTGTGAGTGGGTTGTGAGGTGTTTAAAGTGGGTTGTGAGTTGTTATGAGGTGTTGTTAGAGAGTTATATATAATTATTAATAATTATAAGGTGTTGTTAGTGGGTTGTGAGTGGGTTGTGAGGGTGTTGTGAGTGGGTTATGAGGTGTTGTTAGAGAGTTATAAGATATTATTAATAATTATGAGGTGTTAGTGGGTTGTGAGTGGGTTATGAGGGTGTTGTGAGTGGGTTATGAGGTGTTGTTAGCGAGTTATAAGTTATTATCAATAATTATGAGGTGTTGTTAGTGGGTTGTGAGGATGTTGTGAGTGGGTTATGAGGTGTTGTTAGAGTTATAAATTATTATTAATAATTATGAGGTGTTGTTAGTGGGTTGTGAGTGGGTTGAGAGGGTGTTGTGAGTGGGTTATTAGGTGTTGTTAGAGTGTTATAAGATATTATTAATAATTATGAGGTGTTGTTAGCGGGTTGTGAGTGGGTTATGAGTTGTTGTGAGGGGTTATGAGTGGGTTATAAATTGTATGAGTGGTTATGTGTTGTGAGTGGGTTATGAGTAGTTATGATTTGTTGTGAGTGGGTTATGAGTAGTTATAATTTGTTGTGAGTGGGTTATGAGGTGTTGTGAGTGGGTTAAGAGGTGTTATGAGTTATTAATGATAAGGTTATTAGATGTTGTGATTTGTGAGTGGGTTGTGAGGTGAGTGAAATCCGAGACGCATCATAAACATCACCTCATATGGTTTTAATCACTTCACACACACACACACACACACACACACACACACACACACACACACACACACACACACACGCGCGTAACATTCACCACCACTGTTACATAACCTAAAATTACGTGCCCAGTTTCGCGAAGACACAAAATTCAACCTCGGCCACTACCCCCCCCCATAACCCCCTCCTCCAACAACCCCCTCCTCCCACAACCCCCCCCCACAACCCCTCCTCCACCTCACCGTAACCTCATTTCACACCCTTTCAACCCCCTACACCCATCTCCACTAACCTCAACATCTCCATAACAGCCTCTCCTTTACTTCCGATATACTCCTATCATCTCCACTCATCTCCTATAGTTTCTTCTTTCACTCCTAGGTAAACTACGTCGCTATCAGCGACTTCCTATTAGGAACTGAAAACCTTCGAAAATTCGCTTCGATATCCTTCCTGGTTACAGAGTGAACAGTGAAGTTGAAAACAGGCGCTCCGACTTTGGGGCCCTTGTGCAACAGGCCGATATTCCGTGTGCAGTCCAGATTTACAGTGGTCTATACCTTGACATATAAGAACGGGCAACGCGCAACACGCCTTATATGAAGGAACTCTCTTCTGTGTTCCAGTTCTGTTCTACCAGTTCTTCTCCATCATGGCAGTCTTCGGAGACAAGGCTCTACCTGTGACCAGCGTTTTGATGACAGGGAAGTCACAAGCATTGTATCAACAGGTCACTGACAAAATTCCAGCAGTTTTTCTTTCGTTACTGGCTCAACACTGTGACTCAAGATACATTTTCAGTTTATGATTTTCCTTATAGAACTAATAACTTTTGAGAGTCATTCTATTCCAGGCTGAAGGTAAGAATACGGGTGCACCACCCGTCCATGTGGTCTTTCGTTGGGCACATCAATCACATCATAGAAGCCATGGAGAATGACCTGGAGAGGCTGGACCGAGGCTTGAACATCAGCAGGTCGAGGAAGAAGGCTTATGAAACAAACCGGGAGAGGACAAACGCATGCAAGGAGAAATATGCACGAGGGGAGTACAATCACATGCAGTATATCTCAGCTGTGGCCTACACAATAGACACACATCTTCTGCTTCTAGAAATGACCCCAATTCGGGACGGAGAAGACTCGGATAATGCTGATGAAGTTGCTGTTGACCAAGAAAATAAACCTTCTCAACAACAGAATTATCGTCTCTGTGCTGTGCGTCTGGCACCTCGAGAGAGAACGACCTGTTTCAGGCCTTGCAATTATGCTTAGATCTGTCTAGGCTGCAGCAACATCATGGAAGCCATGGAAAATCATGTCCCATCTGCAGAGTACCGGTGCAGGAGCGATTCGAAATATTCATTTAGTAAGATATAAAGTGCTGTTTCACCACTAGTCTAGAAAGCTGCCGATTAGTACCAGTACACTACTCGCTTCAATTTCCTGTCTTCGGAAGGAAGTATGATATTTCTATTTCAATTTCATGATTCTTAGGTTATTGTTCAAACTACTTGAAATAAAGACGGACATTGATATGCATTTGGTGTTCTTATTGTGCATTGTGCTTCATTTGCTGTATCAGTACATAATGTGTTTTGATGCCTTGCTAAGATCTGAAGACGTTTTTGACACTGCAAAGATCTGAAATTTTTGATGCACTGATAGGATTTCATCCAATTTTGATGCATTGAAGATATCTGGTGTTTTTGATGATTTTGATAACATCTAGTCAGTTTCAGTTTCTTGACACATTGTTGAGATCCAGCTTTTTAGATGCTTTGAAAAGATTGACTTTTTGACGTATTGAAGGGGCTGACTCTTGGAATAGTTTTGACGCTTTGTAGGCGCCCCGCTCTGTCTTGGCTGCGTGTGGTATCAGGTAGCGCATTTCAAGAATGTGATGGGTAATGTAGCGGGCATAGTGGTGATGGCCAGCATGTTGGCTTTATAGGCACATATGTTTGTCCCTACATGTATATTTCATGAATGCACCTTTTCTGTTAATCATGTAATTATTTTAAGAGTATTCCTATGACGTGTCACACCCATGATATGCCGCTAGAGGGCAGCATCTCCTAGAGACGGAGACCACGGCCTTTTTTTCCCAAACAGCGGGCACCCCCTGCCTCGCCCTGCCTGTGGAGGAGCTGACGCCAAGACGCCAGAGAACTATAGACATTCGTGTGGTGTGAACGTGGGTGGAAGTGACCTACTAGACATTGAGGTTATAATACCTTGTGTGCATTGATAACAACAGAGACATTTATTATATCGTGCTGTATAAGGCCGATACATGTTCTGTAATAATAATAACCAATGACCCCACCTGGTGTTTGTTAACCCGTTTATCCATTTTAAATAAGTTCTCAACGCTCTGCAACTGATTCCCCACTTACACAACAAGTAAGTATATGTTACTTCGTGCCAGAAAATGCATGAAGCTAACTAGCAACAAATAAATAAAGGAGTAGTGGAAAGACCACTACTGGTGGTAGTGGAAAGCAGAAGAGATGTGGAAACCATTCGGAATAGTCTCATGGCCCAAACGCAAGACTAGTCACTCATGATTCCTGCTATTCTTTCAAACGCTGAGCTGATAAGAACCTCAACACCTGATCCCTGCATTAGTTTACCGATGCAGCCACAGAAAGACTGTATGGTATGCATGATCTCAGGCCTAAAATAACATTTTGAAAGCGATCATTGTTATCCCATTTGATTTGACAGGCCACCATATACAACTGCACGTCAACTGAGATGTGGACATTATAACATCCCTATGTCAGTCAACGACCTTGTTAAATACACCAGTGAAGTCAGAACTGCATCCGGATGAGAAACTTTGGCATCAATGAGAGGTCCAAACATAGGTATTTGCTGGTTTCTTTTGAACTTCATCATTGCGTGCCTCCTTATTGTTGAACCCATTCCATTCCATTGCCTTTTCATGTGCATTGAGTGTGTTATGCCATGCCGTGTCCTTATCCTGTGCAATAGCTAGACGATTCTGGTGGACACACACTTCCAAGTAGGAGATGCCAGAGGAGGTCTACAGCTGGTGGGTTCACCTTGCCCCCCCCCCCCCCTCGCGGTCACAATATATCCGTTGGTGTGAAATGTTTTGTTCCTATCTTTGACTGCGAATGATATTGAACTTGAACTTTTATACTGAATTTGATTCCAAATCACAAAACGTACCCCATATATTGATTTTTCAGGTCAGAAAAGTATGGAAAACACATGTCACATGTAATTGTAAGTTAATTAGCAAAACAAGTCAATTATACTCCACCGCTGTCGGAAGTCGCCATTTTGAGTTTATGCAAATTACAGGATTTCCCCAAGGTTGACAATCTGGCAACAAATCAACATTTTACTTACAGACCCATATTAGTATGCAACCAATAAACAACAATACGCTTATACACACACTCACAGCAACAAGGTCATCAATCTGGCAACTAAACTACTTTGTGGCATCCCTGTCTCGTCTGTCACTCTCTTTGTCTCTACACTCCGAGGGAGACTACAGCCTCGGGGTTATCTACTTCCTGTTTCTCATACTTTTCTCTTTTAGTTCCTCCTTCTTGTTCCTGCTCCTCTTCATCCCTTTCCCCCTTTCTCTATCCCCCTCAGTCTCTGTGCTCTTTTTCCCCACAAAACCTCCAACGAAGAGTAAGAGGCACAAGAAGACGTGACCAGGCCCTGCGAGGAAATGATAAGGCAGAGCAGTCGGGTGGGAGGAGCAGCCGTGCGATAGGCAGGGAAAAATTGGATCGCTGCAAGGAGGAAGATGAGGAATGGAAAGAGGAAGACAAAAAGGAAGAAAAGAAATAAGAAGCAGACGAAAAGATGTAGCAAAAATCAAGATAATAATGAGCGGAAAAAAGTATTAAAAGTTCCATATAAATCAATTAAAATGTCAAGATACAGGCAGAATGCCTTCAATTCTTGCTACATTTGCAATATCGAGCGCGCAGTCTTTCAATGGGAAGACACGCCCTTGAGGTGCCCTAACAGGCAACGCCCACTGCCTGCCTTTAAGAAGAAGGAATAAGAGAAGGATACCCAGGATGCTAAAATGTTGCAATTTTTTGCATCCTACTGTACGTGTGTGTAAAAGAAAAGACAACCTGATCATACAGTATACCAGTATACTTGTTTGAGAATATGTAGCACATACTACATCTCAATCCTGCCTTTCTCTCAAACCTGATAAAGGATAAAACACACAGCGGCCTACAACTGTCTACATCGGAGTTACAATACATGCAACTCCGTACTGATATACCGTATACTTGCTTGTTGGAGGGTGAGATAGCAGTATGGGCGTAGCTGAGGAAGACCCCTGAGAGGTGTAACTTGGCATGGGTGCGCCAGACGCTTGCCCGTTGCCCGAATTCCTGCCTCGACTGCTTCACACCTACCGACACGTGTTCCGCCGCCCGCCCCCCCCCACCTACCCGCGCTGCGGCATCCTCTTCAGCTTCCACACAAGTGTCTGCGCTTCGAGAGGCAGTTGACACCCTCAAGTCTCGGTGTGCCTCCCTTGCCTCACGCCTCGATGCCATCGAGGCTCGTTTTGACGCCATCGAGGCTCGCCTTGACACTCTGGCGGTCTCATTTGTTGATCTCTCCACCAAACTAGCTACTACCGATACCACACTCCAGTCTTTCGTGGAATCCCAGCAGGTTGTCATCGCTTCGGTCTCTACACTCACCGAGAAGCTTGATTCGGTCGCTACTCGCTTGGAATCATTCGCTACTCACCCAGCGGGTCCCACATCGCCTCGGGACGTTACCTTCCTTAATCCCACCATCTCGTCTGGCTCCCGCGGACATAAGAGTAATCTTCGACGGTAGCGCACAGCTTCATATCCTCTCTTGGAATGCTTGCGGCGTAACGTCTCCAGCTAAAGTTGCTTCACTCAAGGCGTATGTATATTGTCCTCACCCAAATGTTATATTTATTCAGGAAGCTTTTGTTGGCCGTGCTCAGCTTGGGGCTGCAGCTCCCTCCCTCAATGGTTATGTTTCCTACGTTCACCTCGTCAGGAATGGACTCATAACTTACGTCCACTCCTCCGTCCAGCATCGATTCCTCCGTACTTCTGACGATGACGACACCACATTTCAACTCGTTGAAGTGAACCGTGGACCCTCCAACTGAGCAGCTTCACACCACTGGGTTACAGGCATTGGATGCCGATCCTCCCATTGACGAAACCGCACCCTCTCTTGACGAAATCAGAGATGCTGTAGCAAAGTTGAAGGGTGGAAAGGCAGCTGGTGTTTGTAATATCAGTGCGGAGCTCCTCAAAGCTGGGGGTGAGGCCATGATCCGCGGGTTGCATGCTGTCCTGACTGCCGTGTGGCAATCAGGTACCATTCCTCCTGACTGGAAAAGGGGGCTGGTCGTCCCTATCTGGAAAGGCAAAGGGGACCGTCAGGACTGCAACAATTACCGCGGTATTACACTGCTCAGCGTACCAGGCAAGGTGCTTGCCCATCTATTGCTGACACGAATTCGCAGTCATCTGGTGAAGCATCAGAGACCTCAGCAGTCTGGGTTCACGCCTGGTAAGTCAACAACGGACCGTATTCTAGCGCTTCGTGTCCTGGTGGAACGCCGACGTGAGTTTCGACAGGGGATGCTTACAGCCTATGTTGATCTCAAGAAGGCGTTTGACTCAGTGCATCGTGAGTCACTCTGGGATCTTCTGCGACTTCGAGGGATTCCTGCAAGGACTATTGGTTTGATAACTGGTCTGTATTCTGGGACTGAGAGTGCTGTGAAGTGTGGGGCAGGTGTATCCAGCTTCTTTCCTGTGAATACAGGAGTGAGGCAAGGGTGCGTCCTTGCCCCATCCCTTTTCAACGCTTGTATGGACTGGGTATTGGACAAGGTTGTAGATCAAAGTGATTGTGGAGCATCCGTCGGCAACACCAAGATCACTGATCTTGTTTTTGCCGATGATGCAGTAATCTTTACTGAGTCGCTGGAGGTCCTGGTGATGGCTCTCGAGGCGCTGCACGAGGAGGCAAAGCCCTTGGGACTTGAGGTCTCCTGGCTCAAGACCAAGGTACAGGTGTTTGGAGACTTACTAGATGAAGCAGTACAGTCTGTTCATGCGTGTGGCGAGGACATTGAGATCTTGGAAAGTTTTACATACCTTGGTAGCGCAGTCCATAATGACGGCGGGTCACGTCAAGAAGTCTTACGGCGGATTGGCATAGCCCACGGTGTTATGGACTCGCTCAGCGGGAGTATTTGGCGTTGTCGGTACCTGTGCAGGAGGACAAAGATCCGGATCTTCAAGTCGCTTGTGATCCCTGTCTTACTCTATGGTTGTGAGACATGGACACTAAATAGTGACTTGAAGAGACGAATCAATGCCTTTGGTAATAAGTGTCTTCGCAGAATCATGGGGCATCGCTGGGATGATTACGTGTCAAATCAGCGATTGCACCGTGAGACTGAATCGAGGCCTATTACCTGCATAGTCCGTCAGCGCCAACTTCGGCTATATGGGCATGTGGCACGCTACCCTGAAACCGATCCTTCCCATCGGGTTGTATCTGTAAGAGACAATCCGGCGTGGAGGAGGCCAAGGGGGCGCCCTAAAGGCTCGTGGCTGGGGCAAGTTGATGTTTCTTGTCGCGAGCTGCTTGGTATGGGAAAGGAGCCTGCATGGGAACTCGCGCGTGGTGACCCCCGAGAGTGGCGTCGTAGGGTGGGCGAGGCGACGCGCCCCCCGGCGTATGCCCCCAATGATTGATTGATTGATTGAAGTGAACCTGGGAGGAGGCACGATTCGTCTCTGTAACGTTTATTCTGCCCCAGGAAGACTGACTATCGATACTCTACCTTCTCCCACGGCTCGCAGCGCGGTATATATGGGAGACTTTAACGCCCGGCACCCTGCTTTAGGTGACCTCTCCAATACTGTCAACCGTTGCGGCACCCGGCTTGTTGAGTTCATTCGCCACAACCACCTCACTCGCTGGGATACTGGTGGCGCCACGCACTCTCGGGGAGGCACTCTTGACCACATCCTTACTTACGGACTCGTGGCGTCTCAGCTTAAGTGTTCATCTGTCCCTGCCCTCTTCTCGGATCACCTTGCCCTCAGCCTTCATTACTCAATCCCTGCCGTGCCTTCCCCTGATTTCCAGCGCACCCGCATCAGTATCCTTCCAAAGTACTGCCCTACTTACATCTCCTTCATGTCTGCTCTCCTCCCCAAGTTTGATCTCCATTCTCCTGAGAAGCTTTATTCCTCTATTATCTGCTCCACACACAATTTTTTTACCCGATATGTCCGCAGACCGAACGTCAAGCGCCAGTCAGGTGCTCATGAGTGGACACTCGACAGTCGCATCAAGGCAGCGGAGGGACGGGCAGTGGAGGACGGCCTCGCCTATCAGCGGCATCCATCCCTCGACACTTTACATCAATACCAGCTGTCCAGCGCTGCCCTAGTTGCCCTACAACAATGTGCTCACACCGACACCTGGCACGAGCTCACCAATACCATCAATCATCAGTCGAGCGTGGGATCCATGTGGCGTCTCATCAATAAGGTGGTAAGGAAAAAGTCTCCAAGTGCCCTCCACCACAGTCCGACTCGGTATGCCCAGGATCTCATTGACGCCTGGTCTCAGCAGTCCAGTGTTGACAGCCTCCCTCCACACGTGCAAGAGGCGCTCTCCTCACAGAAATCTCGCCGTGCTCTTCGCCTGTCAGGAGCCCTGCTGAGGAAAGATGAGGAGGAGGATGTGCCTATAACGAAGGATGAACTTCGTCGTGCTCTTGCTAGCAGCAAAACAACAGCCCCGGGTGATGACGGCATCACGTACCCTGTCCTGCGCCTTCTCATGAGAGTACCTGGTGACCCCCTTCTCCTGCTTTACAACCTCTGCCTCCGTCACGGGTACGTGCCGCGAGCCTGGACGACGAGCCTCATTGTACCCATTCCCAAGCGACTGGCACCGATAAGTTTAGGCCAATATCCCTTACGTCATGCTTCAGTAAAGTGCTGGAGCGTATCCTCCTTAATCGACTCATGTTTCGGCTTCGGGATAAACTCTCGCCCAGAATTTATGGATTCTTGCCACAACGCAGCACACACCATTGTCTCCTGGTGCTGTACACCCGCCTCTCCTCTACTAGTGTTGTGGCATTTCTGGACCTGAAAAGTGCTTTCGACATCGCGAATCGGGACGTGATCCTCGACCAGCTTGTGAATTTTGGTGTGCATGGAAATCTCCTGCGATGGATCCGAGGATACTTAAGCAACAGGTCATCCCGTGTCCTTTTTAAAGGGGCCTGCAGCACAACTAGAAGCTTTGATCTTGCTACTCCACAGGGAGGTGTCCTTAGTCCATTTCTCTTCAATATTCTCCTGCACCGCCTCCTTTCCCTACTCCCTGACATCCCAGGAACCACAGTAACGTGCTACGCTGATGACATCTGCGTCCACTCCTACTCTCCAGTAGATTTGCAGCACTTTCTTCATTCGTTTTACGAGGCTTCTTCCTCTTGCGGCCTCATTATCTCCCCCGAGAAGAGCAGGATTTTCTCTCCCCGAAATCCACGAACACTACCTGACTTCCTTGTGGGCACCAGCGTCATGCCGCTCTGCACACAGTACATCTACCTGGGCGCGCCGGTTCGAGTCACTCCTACCACACCGGCGCGGCAGCGTGTCCATCCCATCGTTCACGACCTGCTGACGCGGCTGCAGCGGCGCCTCGCACCCCTCCGCTGGCTCACCAACAACGCTGCCGGGGTCTCCATCCCCGTGGTCAGAAGTATCTATACAACATTTATCCGGTCAGTTGTTGATTACCTCTCTCCGGCCCTTACTCAACTCCCCAAGACAGCGCTAGATCCTCTCGAAAAGTTTCAGAATAAGGTAATGCGCTGCATTCTGGGTTGTCCAATCTCCACTAGGATTGCTAACATGCAGCAGGAGCTTCTTCTCCCTCCTCTAGTGGAACGAATCTACACCAATGTCACACTCTCCACTGTTAAGTGCCTACATTCCCCCCACCTTTCTCCGCACTACTCAAACATCATTAGAACATCGCTTGAGCCCGCCTCTCCTCGGCCTCAGCTTTGACCAGGTGGCTGCGCCCTTGTTAGAAATGTTTGCCGGGACCTTCGGAGACTGGATCTTAATGTTCCCGAGGAGGAAATAGACCATGGTCCTCCCCCGTGGCGCATTCCATTCCCAGTTGTTTCCTACACACCCACCTGTAAGACGGACCTGCCCCTCCTGCAGAAACAACGAGTCTTGGAGGCCATCTCCGAGGTAATTTCTTCCATCCCTGGCCCTCATACCCTCTACACTGACGGTTCTCTACAGATGGACGGAAGTGCGGGCTGTGCTGTCTTCTCTCCTACCATGGAACCGCCGCACGGAGACTGGATCGGTCGCCGTCTGCCAGACTCGTTAAGCTCTACCTCCTGTGAGCTGCACGGACTTCTTGATGCAATCGATCTACTGTTACGTACAAGGAGCAACGGTCTGATTGTTTGTGACTCGCAGTCTGCCCTCCGTGCCCTCTCCTCCCCCAAGCCCGAAGCGCGTAACTTAGTTAATCGGATACTGTGTCATCTAGCCACGGCCCTTGAACGTTCTCTCGTGATACGCCTCCTATGGATCCCCTCACATATCGGAGTAACAGCGAATGACACGGTCGACCGTCTTGCCAAGGCTGCCTGTGCGCTGGCCTTACCTGCTCCCGGGGCTCAACCGCCCCCCTCTCCCACTACAAGCAGAGGATACGCGCTGCCGCACACTTGCCGACCCTCCACCGCAGGTATAACGAGCGGCCTCTGAGCGTAACCATTCGGCACTACGACCACTTCGCCTCTCGTCACTACAAGTACCGTCGCCGTGGTCTATTGGTGAGGAGGCACAACGTGGTGGCTGCCCGGCTCCGGTTAGGCTACAGACCAGTGTGGCAGGTGGGTGAGGCCGGGGACGTGCCGCAATACTCCTCGTGTAAGCTGTGTGGCGCACCCAATGCCAACACTCTACAGCATTACTGCCTTGACTGTCCACAAGTGGCTGCCTTCCTATGTAACAGAGCTTCTGTTGTAGACGTATGTAAATAATTGCTTACGGAGGACAATTTAGACATTATTCTTTTGCAACACCCACACTTTGGTGGGTGTTAATACTGTTATGTAGCATTGTCATTTTAATTCTGTATTTACACACCATGTGTCTATATTTTTTTTCTTCTTATTATTTATTTCTTTATTTTTTTTTTCCCGCCTCTTACTGCAGTGAAGTTTTAGGTTTTTCCTCTATATTGCACTTGTTAATAGTATGTTTGTCTTGTGTATATTGTATATAGTATGTTGGATGTAATGCACTGTATATGTGTATATATATGTATGTGTGTGTGTGTGTATGTATATATATATATGTATCTGTGTGTGTATGTGTATGTGTATGTATATATATATATATATGTATATATGTATGTATATGTATATGTATATGTATGTGTGTGTATATGTATATATATATATATATATATATATATATATATATATATATATATATATATATATGTGTGTGTATGCATGTAGATGTATATATACGTATCATGCTCGTGCCGTGCGACACGATTGGCCCCTGTTTAATTCTTTTGTTTCATTTTTGTGTTTATTTGCTACTCAATTTATGTACTACTTGACTGACGCCGTAGTGCGCAATAAATTAATAAAACAACGAAAACAACAGGTGTAACTTGTAATAATAAAGGGTTTTGTGTTGTGAGGGATGGAAGGGGAGCGGAGACAGGAGGTGTACGTGGTGAAGAGGCACAGCAAAGGACTATCAGAAGAGCCAGCAAACGAAAATTAATAATAATAGTTAGAGACGTGGCTTATTCAAATGTGAGGGGCATTGGGAGGAAAAATTGTTGTGTGTGTGTGCATGTCACCAGACCTGGTTGAACGTGGACGTGCCCGTTCAGCACTCTAATTACGAAGACATTTTCATTTGAATATATTGGTCACATATTCGCCTCTTACCTAAAGAAACATGGAGTGAATTTGATCAACCATGTGGAGTTTGAAGGCAAAATAACATGTGTGAAGTGAAGATGAGGAACATAATTGTGAACACGACTGACCATTCCCATTGGTCAACCTGAGGACTTGTTGTACTACCACCTGAGTCGCCAGTTTGTGTGCTGTATGGCAGACTTCGTGTTTTTCATCCTAAACTTTCAAAAGCAAAAGTATTTTAAGCTTTCTCACTGCATCATCAACAAACTGAAATTCTCTACCTGAGCCGCTGTGATAAAGCAGAAGAAAGATCTTATTAAGAAGACATTAGTGGTAGTCATCAACCAGCGTGGGTGGAGATTGCTAGTTCGGCCTATCACATCGTTAATAAACAACTGATTCGGACAGTGCTGACTCCTTCACCTAAACTTGAATTATCGTACTGCACCACCTTGGAGCAATAAAGCATTGGCAAGTATTACGGAGAAGCTTAGTTATAAGAACATAAGAACATAACATTAGAAAATAAGGAAGCTACAAGAGGCCCTGAGACCTACACGAGGTAGTTCCTGTTACTTAACACTACCTACATTCACCTTTCATCCTCATCCATGAATTTATCTAGCCTCCTTTCAAAACTCTCCAATGACTCCACACTAACTACCTGTCTACTGAGTCCATTCCAATAATTTACCACCCTATTTGTGCACCAGTTTTTCCCTATTTCTTTTTTTAATCTACGCTTTTCCAGCTTGAATCCGTTACTTTTTGTTCTACCCTGGTTACTACCCGTAATAACTTTTCCTTTATCCACTTAAAACTTCTATCAGGTCTCCCCTTACTCTGTGTCTCTCGAGTGGGTGTAAATTTAATAGCTTTAATCTCTTCTCATAACTAAAGTTACGCATCCCTTGAATAATGTTGGTCATCCTTCTCTGCACTTATTCTAACAAGGCTATATCCATTCTGTAATATGGAGAGCCAATCTAAACCGCATGGTCTAGGTGAGGTTTGACTAGAGCCAGAATAAAGCTTTAGAATAACATCAGCACGTAATTCTACTTTTAACACTCCTGGAAATGAATCCTAACACCCTATTAGCTCTATGTATAGCCTCAATACATTATTTCCTAGGTCGGAGGTCGGAGCTCACCCTCACTCCCAGATCTTTCTCACCTTATGTTCTTTTCAGCGATACATTGCGTATGGTGTATCTATTACCAGGGTTTTTTCCACTAACATGCATAACGCTGCAATTATCAATATTAAATTCCATCTGCCATCTGACTGCCCACCCATTAATGTGTCTCCCTGCAATATGTGTACATCAGACTGTGATTCAATAATCCAACGTACCTTAGTATCAACAGCAAACTTGTTGGTATCACTGCTAATCCCACTATCCAAGTCGTTGATGTAAATCAAAAATAGTAATGGACCCAAAACAGACCTTTGTGGAACCCCACTTGTCACCGGCCCCATTCAAAGGTAAAGTAATGTCAGAGTTGAAATCGTTGAAAACGCTCGTAACCTCTCCAGGTAGCAATATCAACAAGAAGATGACAGCACTGGAAGTCAAGATAGCCAAGCAAGGCGAGATAATTTCCAAGCAGCAGCTGTAATTGGAAACCATATACCACAGGGAGAGGGAGGCGAGTCTGGTACTTATTGGTGCACCAGATGAGCACAAGACACTTGATGGAACAACTTTTTGCGAGGAGAAGCTGAAGAAGATTTGGCCAATAGTTGGAGTAGAAAACATCGCTGGGATACACCGCATGATAAGCCCCCTTCACACATTTCATAATCGAACCACGATCGCGCCAAAAATGCAATGAGTAGCGCCATCATGGTCCTGATTATGGGTCCATCGTGACCGATCGTGACGCTCGTGACGCACTCGGCCAATGCCACGAAAAGATACTGCATGCACTAAAAAATCGGGAACCTCCCCGATTTTTGCACCCAACGCATCACTATCGTAAGTATATTGTGACGCTATCGTCATCGTTATGTATCAGCTTCGTGACACTATCATGATCGTCGTATGTCTATCGTGACGAGGTGGCATGAGAAAAACCGTTAGTGTGTCACGATAGCCCTAATAATATGCATAATGGGTCACGATAAACGCAAGCATGAGGCACGATATAACTAATAATGTGTCACGATTGTCCTAGGAACGTCACGATAACCCAAAGAATACAGAGATTGCGTCATGATAGTGCTAAATATGGGTCACGATAGAGTCACAATAGACCAACGAATGCCTGGTGAGGCATGTTGGTATAACTCTTGACGCTATCGTGATACCTTCATGTCTATCGTGGTTATCGTAGCTCTATCGTGACGACAAAATTATCGTTAATTTTCCATTCGTGACGTTGTCTTACAGCTATCATGACTCCATCCTGACCATCTTACGACCGTCATGACACATACTGATAGACATCGTGACATTGTTGCGAGGCTATCGTGGTCGGCATTAATCGTGCTCGAATTTCACGATAGGGCCAATTATTAAATTAGTGGCGCTATCGTGGTTTGATTATGGAATGTGTGAAGGAACTTTAAGCCCCTTTCACACATTCTAGAGTAGCGCGCCGAATTGTGGCGACTCGTTACTCGCGAAAACACGTCGGCGCACTCGTAGGTACTCGTGGATAGTCGCCATCAAGTCGTATCAAGTAGTGAGAGTCGTGGCAGGGTTACGAGGTGTCTTGGGTATGCGTGCGAGGGGCTGGACATTTTGGGCATGTTCAAAATCTGGCTGTGCAGCGTCACGACTTTTGGATGCGTAGCAGATGCGTAGCCGGGTCGTAACTACAAGTATCAACTCATAGCGGATCGTCATTTATCGGAGCGACTCAATTGCCTATTCGTAGTGACTCAAGTAGTGACGTAGTGACTCATTCGTAGTGACGACTGCTCCGTAGTGTAGTGGTTAGCACGCTCGGCTCACAACCGCGAAGTCCCGGGTTGGATCCACGGACGGAGCGGAGAAACATGGGCGATCTCCTTAAAAACACCCGAGCCCCTGTCCACCCAGTAGTGAATGGGTACCAGGTGTTAGCCGGGGGTTTGTGACGTACCCGCCTCCCGGGGTGAGGTGCAGATGACCCTGTATCTCACACGAGATAAAGATTTCCCTCTCAGATCATTCAGGTCAAGCCACCGGGTCGTACAAACTCGTAGCAAACTCTTGCAAAGTCGTAGCAACTCGTAAACGACTCATAGCAACTCTTAGCGACGCTCGTAACTATACGTACAACATCTTAGCAAAGTCGTACCAACGCGTACTAATTCGTGATTGGGTACACGAGAAATGGCCGATAAAACAGTGTCGAGTGTCAGTGTTGCCTTTTCTCCACGAGTAGACGCCGATTTGGGATTCGGCGATACTCAGCTTGCTACTCTAGAATGTGTGAAAAAGGCTTTAGGGATGGGTGTCGGCCAGGGAGGTACTCGCCGATGCCGCCATATACTGCTGTCGCTCCAGGACAAGCCTCTGCGTGGATGTACTATACTAGATGAAATCAAAAAATTTAAGACTTTTGGTGACTTCTTTAACAAGACCTAAATTAAAAAAGGGCTGTGAGGCGAGAATGGCAAAGCCTGCGTGAGGTGGAGAAGGAGGAGAGGGAGCGTCCGGGGAATGCCGGGTGTTTGATCGAGGCCACCGTGAGAGACGGTGGCCTCTCTCACGGTGGCCTAGGTATGATACGCTTAGACACTCGCGAGAGGAAGCTCTACAAAGACGGTAATGTAATTCATAGTTGGAACCCGCAGTTGTGTTGAATCCCCTCAGTTAGTATATCACTTAAATATAGTATCATGGACTATTAATGGTGTGCATACTAAGCCCAACTTTTTCTTATTAGGGTGGCCGGGGCGGTGCAGAAGCGGCGCCTGCCCGTCGAATCACTCCTGGGATCAACCTGCGGAGAATTCTTCGTGTGGGCTCGTGGAACGTTCTGAGCCTCTCAGACGATCATCGACTACCTCTCCTATCGGGCGAGCTCAGTAGGCTGAGGGTGAATATAGTGGGACTCTCTGAGACGAGGAGGCCTAGCAGTGGCGAGACTAGCAGTGGGGGTTACACCTACTACTGGTCCGGCATGAGCAATGGTCACCGTGTACGGGGAGTAGCTATAGGCATCTCCAGCAAACTGCAGCGGTCAGTTGTTGAGGTTACTCCAGTTGATGCGGGTGAGGATGAAACACACTATGGGTTTCATGTCTCTTGTTGCAGTGTACGCTCCTACCGACATGCGTAAAACTGAAGAGAAGGAGATGTTCTACGCCAAACTCGACTCTGTTTTAGACCAGTGTCCTCCTCGGGACACACTCATTGTCTTGGGCGATTTCAATGCTACTACTGGCACTGTGAGAGATGGCTACGAGTTATGTGTTGGTCCCCACGGCTCCGGTACCAGAAACACCAACAGTTCTCTGCTTCTGAACTTTGCAAGATCCAGAAGGTTGAGAATTGCAGGTTCTTGGTATCAGAGGCCAGAGTTGCACCGCTGGACATGGTATAGTAATGCCGGAGGGGTAGCTAAGGAGATCGACCACATCCTCGTTAGTACTCGTTGGAGGATCCTCCATAACTGCAGGGTTTACCGGAGTGCTGAGTTCTTTGGAACGGATCACAGACTTGTTGTTGCTACACTTAAGCTTCATGTCAGGTCCAGAAGAATCTCAAGAGGTAACCATACTGTGTTTCATCTTGAAAAACTGAAGGACTTGACATGTGCTCATAAGTATGCGGTGGCAGTCTCAAATCGGTTTGATGTGCTCGGTGTTCTCGGGGACCCTGTAGAACTGTGGGATACCTTCAAACGTGAAACTCTACAGGCTGTCAAGGAGTGTATTGGGGAGCGCCCGAGGTCAAGGCGTGGTTTTGTCTCGACGGAGACGCTGGAGAAAATCAAGGAGAGTCGCGCTGCCAGGCTTGCTGGGAACCGGAACCAGCACTGGGCTCTGTCACGCCGGACTAGAACCCTCCTAAGGAGAGACAAGGAGAGGTATGTCAGGAGTCTCGCTGAGGATGTCGAGGGTCATTTGAACGCTAATGACCTCCGACCTGCCTACCGAGCCCTAAAGAAGCTCCGTTCCAAGTCTCCTTCTCGGGCGAGTGCTATTCGAACAGCAGATGGGCGCCTCTTGTCGGACATGGATGGGCAGATGGCTCGTTGGGCTGAGTACTTTGGGCAGTTGTTCACGGTGGACCCTCCAACTGAGCAGCTTCACACCACTGGGTTACAGGCAGTGGATGCCGACCCTCCCATTGACGAAACCGCACCCTCTCTTGACGAAGTCAGAGAGGCTGTAGGAAAGTTGAGGGTGGAAAGGCAGCTGGTGTTTGTAATATCAGTGCGGAGCTCCTCAAAGCTGGGGGTGAGGCCATGATCCGCGGGTTGCATGCTGTCCTGACTGCCGTGTGACAATCAGGTACCATTCCTCCTGACTGGAAAAGGGGGCTGGTCGTCCCTATCTGGAAAGGGAAAGGGGACCGTCAGGACTGCAACAATTACCGCGGTATAACACTGCTCAGCGTACCAGGCAAGGTGCTTGCCCATCTATTGCTGACACGGATTCGCAGTCATCTGGTGAACCATCAGAGACCTCAGCAGTCTGGGTTCACGCCTGGTAAGTCAACAACGGACCGTATCCTAGCGCTTCGTGTCCTGGTGGAACGCCGACGTGAGTTTCGACAGGGGATGATTGCAGCCTATGTTGATCTCAAGAAGGCATTTGACTCAGTGCATCGTGAGTCACTTTGGGATCTTCTGCGACTTCGAGGGATTCCTGCAAGGACTATTGGTTTGATAACTGGTCTGTATTCTGGGACTGAGAGTGCTGTGAAGTGTGGGGCAGGTGTATCCAGCTTCTTCCCTGTGAATACAGGAGTGAGGCAAGGGTGCGTCCTTGCCCCATCACTTTTCAGCGCTTGTATGGACTGAGCATTGGACAAGGTTGTAGATCAAAGTGATTGTGGAGCATCCGTCGGCAACACCAAAATCACTGATCTTGTTTTTGCCGATGATGCAGTAATCTTTGCTGAGTCGCTAGAGGTCCTGGTGATGGCTCTCGAGGCGCTGCACGAGGAGGCAAAGCCCTTGGGACTTGAGGTCTCCTGGCTCAAGACCAAGGTCCAGGTGTTTGGAGACTTACTAGATGAAGCAGTACAGTCTGTTCATGCGTGTGGCGAGGACATTGAGATCTTGGAAAGTTTTACATACCTCGGTAGCGCAGTCCATAATGACGGAGGGTCACGTCAAGAAGTCTTACGGCGGATTGGCATAGCCCACGGTGTTATGGACTCGCTCAGCGGGAGTATTTGACATTGTCGGTACCTGTGCAGAAGGACAAAGATCCGGATCTTCAAGTCGCTTGTGATCCCTGTCTTACTTTATGGTTGTGAGACATGGACACTAAATAGTGACTTGAAGAGACGAATCAATGCCTTTGGTAATAAGTGTCTTCGCAGAATCATGGGGTATCGCTGGGATGATTACGTGTCAAATCAGCAATTGCACCGTGAGACTGAATCGAGGCCTATTACCTGCATAGTCCGTCAGCGCCAACTTCGGCTATATGGGCATGTGGCACGCTACCCTGAAACCGATCCTTCCCATCGGGTTGTATCTATAAGAGACAATCCGGCGTGGAGGAGGCCAAGGGGGCGCCCACAAGGCTCGTGGCTGGGGTAAGTTGATGTTTCTTGTCGCGAGCTGCTTGGTATGGGAAAGGAGCCTGCATGGGAACTCGCGCGTGGTGACCCCCGGGAGTGGCGTCGTAGGGTGGGCGGGGCGACGCGCCCCCCGGCGTATGCCCCCAATGATTGATTGATTGATACTAAGCTCAAAAAGGTCAATGTTATACAGTTATTGAACAAATATGATGTAATATGTCTTAACGAAGTCAAAACAAGCCTACCAATGCCATTCCGGTGACAAGTCTACCGGTGATATGAGGAGGCGGTAGCAGAGTGGTTAGCATCACCGTGTGGCGTCCTCGAAGATCCGAGTTCGATCCCGTGTGAGACCCATAACTCCACTTAAAATATTTCTGCATAGTCGAGTGGCCTGAAAACACCTACATGCCCTGTTCAATAATTCTACCTTCGATTGCGAGTGCATCGGAAGACACAGGGATGGGAGGGTGGCATACGCCTCTAATTACAGGCGTCACTATAAAAATCCTGCCTGCGCCACCACGGCCGAGGGCCAACCATCACAGCCCTCAAGTCAGCCCCCAGGGCCTACCATCCGAGCCCTGGAGGTCACTGCCTACAGGCGCTATAGGCATAGATGTTAAAAAAAAAAAAAAAAAAAAAAATCCCCGGATATGTGGCATATCGTAGCAGGGCTGTATAATATAATGAGCGTGAAGGTACTGTGGTATTTGTAAGGAATCGTTTGCCTCACTTGGTTCTTATCAGTGATGTAAATATTGTTGATCAAGTATGGGTATAGTAAAAAAAACCCATGTAAGGCACTCTGCTTGAATGTTGTTGTAATGTTGTTGAATGTTGTGGAATATACCACCTAGCGACTCACCTTATTATAATCATGCATCATTTTCTGCTATACATGATAAGTTATACTATGGTTACTTGAATATTGGTCATATTAATGATATGAATGATAGCTTTGGAAAGAAGGTAATATAGATTCTCGGCAGTGTTAGACTTGTCGCCTCTGCAATTAAATTGCTGACAAAGAATGTATAATCCTCGTCAGCACTGACCTCACCGACTCCGTCCTCAGCCCCGACCTCAGAACTCATCTCACCTTCCATCCTACCCCAGTTAGTCCCTTCCAGGTGTCTTCTTAATCATGCCTAATTAGCCCTTCTGAAGTCAGGTACTCTATGCTTATTAACACTTCTAGATCCTACTTTCCATTTTCAGCAAAACCTAATTTCACAATGATCGCTATTAGCAAACTAACCTCCAATTTCCACCCATGTTATAAATCTTCCCTATTTGTTAGTAATAAACATATAACAATATATCCCTAGTAGGCTCCTTGATTGCTTGCTTTAGAAATTTTATGCTCAACTAGTTTTAACAATTCATCTGCGTCATTATCTCCTACAATTAAATCCAAGTCTATATTCCTAAGGATAATATCTCCTACCACGCATAATCGATTATATTATAATCGAAACCTTGCTTATTTCTTGCCATATAAAATATGGATAAGTTTGGAGGCCTATGCCAAATCTTTACTCCAACTTACCAAAAACTCCTTCATGCATAGAAAATGTCAAAATCTTTCTGAATCAAATTCCTCTCGTGACTTCTGTCATCTAGCTAATAATATCTCTAACATTTTTTCTTCTTCACCTTTCCCTCCTATGCTTAACTCAGATGTCTCCACAGCTGTCACATCTATTTCTAAAGCTGAACTCCTCGCTCAAACCTTAGCTGAAAATGGGTAGTTTTCAAAGCTAGCGCCACCAGATGTCTCTCGCGCTCTCATTTCCTCTACACTTTGAGCCTGAATGATCTATCATTTACCGTAAATTCCCAGTATTTCTTCGGGATATATCATACTTACCCTGCAATACAACAACTGAAACAGTTCTTAATAAAAATGTAGTTTATCATTTTATTTTTCTGCACTTGATGAAAATATTGGCAAAACAAAGAACAATTGAAAACTCAATTTTTTTAAACTGTCTTTTCATGGAAACACTGCAAGTTCAAGCAGAATGAGGCTTCAGGAAATATGTACTTGTATGTAAGCTTTCGCTGAGTACCTGTTTTGGGTGTGTCTGTCTCTCTTGCGACAAAAACTTAACCAAGAAACAGTGTGGCGTTCAGCATCTCCACAGAAACCATCCCGATGTCAGGAGCTGATATCACTCACTATGTTATTGTGCTCACTCCGCTAAGGTCTAGGCTCAGCTGTTGTTATTAAGTTTCTTTTTTTTCCTTTTTTAAGCACAAAGAACTGGGCAAGGGCACAACAACAATGGGTAACATAAAGCCCGCTTAGTTGCCAGTCCCCACAAAGAAGACAGTAAGAGAATAAAATAAAAAAGAGGGGTGAGCCAATTTAGTTCGGGAGGTGTCTTGCTACTCTTCTTTTGAAAAGATTTAAGTCATAGGAAAGTGGATAAATAGAAACAGGAAGAGAGTTCCAGAGTTTACCAGTGAAAGGGATGAAAGAGTAAAGATACTGATTAACTCTTGCATTAGGAAGATGGACATAATTGGGATGAGAATGAGTAGAAAGTCTTGTGCAGCGAGGCCGCGGGAGGGGGGGAGGCATGCAGTTATGAAGTTCAGAAGAGCAGTGAGCATGAAAATAACGGTAGAAGAGAGCAAGAGAAGCAACATTGCGGCGGTGATTTAAAGATTGAAGACAGTCAGTCAGAGGAGAGGAGTTGATGAGACGAAAAGCTTTTGACTCATCCCTGTTTAGGAGAGCTGTATGAGTGGATCCTCCCCAAACATGTGAGACATACTCCATACATGGGCGGATAAGGCCCCTGTAGAGAGCAAGCAACTGTGAGGGAGAAAAAAAAGGACGCAGACGCCACAGGACACTTAACTTCTTAGAAGCTGTTTTAGCAAGAGATGATATGTGAGATTTCCAGTTCAGATTTTTAGTAAAGGATAGTCCTAGAATGTTCATTGTAAAAGGAGATAGTTGAGTGTCATTGAAGAAGAGGGGATAGTTATCTGGTAGGTTTTGTCGAGTAGATAGGTGAAGAAATGGAGTTTTTGAGGCATTGAACAAAACAAAGTTTGCTTTGCCCCAATCAGAAATTATAGAAAGATCAGAAGTTAGGCGCTCGGTGGCATCTCTCCGTGAATCACTTAGTTCCTGTTGAGTTGGACGTCTAATAAACGACGTTGAAAAATGCAGGGTAGAATCATCAGCGTAAGAGTGGATTGGGCTTTGAGTTAGATTTAGAAGATCATTAATGAATAATAGAAAGAGAGTGAGTGATAGGACAGAACCCTGGGGAACACCACTATTGATAGATATAGGAGAAGAACAATGTCCGTCTACAGTAGCTGCAATAGAACGTTTTGAAATGAAACTTAAGATGAAGGTACAGAGAGAAGGATAGAAACCGAATGAGGGTAGTTTGGAAATTTAAGATTTGTGCCCAACTCTATCAAAAGCTTTTGATATGTCAAGGTCAACTGCAAAAGTTTCACCGAAACCCCTAAAGGAGGATGACCAAGATTTAGTTAGGAAAGCTAGAAGATCGCCAGTAGATCGCCCTTTACGGAAACTGTACTGACGATCAGATAGAAGATTGTGAGCAGATGGATGCTTAAGAATCTGCTTATTAAGTGTAGATTCAAAAGCTTAAGAAAGGCAGGAAGTCAAAGCTATAGGACGGTAGTTTGAAGGATTAGAACGGTCACCCTTCTTAGGAACAGTTTGGATGTTAGCAAGCTTCCAGCGAGAAGGAAAGGTGGAAGAAGATGGGCAAAGACGGAAAAGTTTGACAAGTTAGGGTGCAGGCACATAAACACAGTTTTTGAAAACAATTGGAGGGAGTCCGTCAGGACCATAAGCCTTCCGAGGATCCAGGCCAGAAAGGGCAAAGAAAACATCACTACGAAGAATCTGAATAGCAGGCATAATATAGTCAGAGGGTGGAGGAGAAGGAGGAACAAGCCCTTCATCAACCAGAGTGGAATTTTTACCAAAGGTTTGAGCTAAGAGTTCAGCTTTAGAAGTAGATGAGACAGCTGTGGAGCCATCTGGGTGAAGCATAGGAGGGAAAGATGAAGAAGAAAAATTGTTTATATATTTGATGTTGGTATTAATGAAGTATTAAATGTTATTAAGTATTGTTGGCATTAAGTATTGGCTGACATTCATCACCCAGACATGTTGCTTGTGGCGCTGCCGCTTGTTTAGTAAACAAAAGTCTCGACCATCTTGGATACAGGACTGTCGCTGAGGTGCCACGAGCTAAAATTATTTCTCGGTTAAATTTTCGTCAAAAGAGAGAGACACACCCAAAGCAGGTACTCAGCGAATGCTGCAATACAAGTAGAAATTTCCTGAAGCCTCTTTCTGCTTGAATTTGCAGTGTTTTCATGCAAAGCCGATTTGCAAAGATGAGGGTTTTCATGTATTTTATATTTTGCCAATATTTTGATCAAGTGCAGAAAAAAAAATGTAAACTACATTTTTATCAAGAGCTGTTTCAGTTAATGTATTGAAGTGTAATTCTGATATGCAACGAAGAAGCACAGGGAATTTGCGGTAATTGATAGATCATTCAGGCTCAAAGTGTAGAAAAAGTGACAGCACTAAAGACATCTGGTGGAGTTAGCTTTCAAAATTCGCCCCATTCCACTCTGATTGATGAAGGGCTTGTTCCTCCTTCTCCTCCACCCTCTGACTATATTATGCCTGCTATTCAGATTCTTCGTAGTGATGTTTTCTTTGCCCTTTCTGGCCTAGATCATCAGAAGGCTTACGGTCCTGACGGAGTCCCTCCTATTGTTCTCAAAAACTGTGCTTCTGTGCCTACACCTTGCCTGGTCAAACTTTTCCGTCATTCTCTATCTACTTCCACCTTTCCTTCATACTAGAAGTTTGCTCACATCCAACCTGTTCCTAAGAAGGGTGACCGTTCTAATCCTTCAAACTACCGTCCTATAGCTTTGACTTCCTGCCTTTCTTAAGCTTTTGAATCTACACTTAATAAGCAGATTCTTAAGCATCCATCTGCTCACAATCTTCTATCTGATCGTCAGTACAGTTTCCGTAAAGGGCGATCTACTGGCGATCTTCTAGCTTTCCTAACTAAATCTTGGTCATCCTCCTTTAGGGGTTTCGGTGAAACTTTTGCAGTTGACCTTGACATATCAAAAGCTTTTGATAGAGTTGGGCACAAATCTTAAATTTCCAAACTACCCTCATTCGGTTTCTATCCTTCTCTCTGTACCTTCATCTTAAGTTTCATTTCAAAACGTTCTATTGCAGCTACTGTAGACGGACATTGTTCTTCTCCTATATCTATCAATAGTGGTGTTCCCCAGGGTTCTGTCCTATCACTCACTCTCTTTCTATTATTCATTAATGATCTTCTAAATCTAACTCAAAGCCCAATCCACTCTTACGCTGATGATTCTACCCTGCATTTTTCAACGTCGTTTATTAGACGTCC
>JACEEZ010025606.1:147500-165000 GCA_016584305.1 Chionoecetes opilio | reverse complement strand
GGTGCGGATAAACGGAAGCCATATGACCTATTGGCCAGGCCAAGTAAACCTGTGTATAACATAGATAGCTATCTGATCAACATTTGCATGTCTGTAGTAATATACACAGAAGGGTTAAGGAAAGGCTACAAGCTTATCGTGCCGAGATGATGGCACAACAACATAAGCGTGCGGCTGCAATTCTATAAGAATTGGCGATACCGTAATGGTACAAACTCCAGTTAGAATTCAAAGTTGGCGACGAAATTCTTTGGCCCGCGCTTGATTGTTGGTGAGAATCATGGCAATATGTTTGAGGTATTGGATCCATTTTTTAATAATGTCGAGATAATTCATAGTGACAGATTAAAGAGACCAAAGCCCGAAGAGACCCGACTTTTGCTAAATGTGCTTACTTACCTCCACGCACTTCCACTAACCCAGTTACCACCAACGCCATGCACGGCTATGACCTACGAAGTCGAGTCAAACTACTTTTCTTTCACATCATGCTATGTGAAATGCATGTATTGCATGGTACTTTCATTATAGACCTTCGGAAGGATCGACTGACCTTCATGAAGCTAACCTTGTTGTATGTCAACCATGATTATGGGCTTTATTCCTTTGCATGCCCAAACCAGGCGAGACCTTATCAATGCCTTCGGTAGGGTATCTTAGTTCTTATTTGGAACAGCAATGGATGAACATGTCCGAGACTTGCGGGATAATTATAATCGACTGGTTATTATTTTGGCTGCTAACCTAAGGGTTTATTAACATTAACAATACAAGGTTGAACATTTTTTATAGTCATCCCCGACACGTTTTGAACATTTGTTTACCTTTACCTTATAACAAGCCAATCAGCTTAATTGAGTACTGAACAGTGCGATTGTGCGTTTAGATGCTCACAACTAATTTTATTTTCCATGACCAAACTTTACTAGTTTTTTAATCCCCAGTCAATGTGGTCGTTTCCAATAAAGCGGCACTAATCCAAACATGGTAGATGTAGCTAGTGGGACCGCGAGTCTTTTTCCTGTGAAGGATTTCTTACACTAAAAATTAATCAATATTAATTCAATATGCAACCCTTGTTCAGACAGGATGTTTATCAGCACTACTATCCGGTCTTGTAAGCACCGCTTACCATGGATGTTTTTGTAGTGAATGTCCCCTTTAAGTCAGCAGATATTTATGAGGCTAATCGGGTGGAACCTTCATTTTATTTCATTCAATCATTCATTTTTCTATTAATCAGACATTTATAACACTGGACTTACTATCATCTCTAGTTTTAATGGCTGACGATCTGTCTTTATGCAATTGGCCTACTAGGGGTTCTATTTACCGCTTCACTATTTGCCTTCCTTCCTATTTCAGGTGACATATGTGAATTTAACATTTTTAAAGGTAGGTCCAGTGGACGTATTGAGTCCGTATAAACACTTGATTATTCAAATAAGTTGTCATCAAGCGTTTCATGGGTATCAATCTATTTTTTTTGAGCGATCATCATGTGGCCGTCGGTTGCCCTTACGGAACTTCCTATCAACGGGTTTTTGGTCACTATGCAAATTCTTTTTTTATGCTTCCATGAAGCTTTTACAAGAAACGTCTCCACTCGATTGTTTTCGCTCAAATCTCTTCAGAGTTTAACATTCTCTAAATATATTGTATTACTACCCAGCAAACACATCCAAGTTGTTAGCACGTTGCCAGCACGTTGCATTATCGTTGTCAGCACGTTGCATTATTGTTGTCAGCACACTGCATTTCTACGTTAAAATTTACGTAGATCTCTAGATACGAAATAAGGTGAAAACAACGTAGGACACTCACGTGATAAAATAACTTATGGAACACTTTTATAGCCCTTTTTTTATACTTTTTTAAACTTTTTTTTTTTACAATTTTTTTTTTTTCGTTATTGTTTGGAAAATAAGTATAAAAAATTAAAACACAGTTGCTTGGATGGATACATTTATTATAATTAAAATACTTTATTTCGAGCAGGGCCTGTGCCTCATATATATATATATATATATATATATATATATATATATATATATATATATATATATATATATATATATATATATATATATATATATATATATATATATATATATATATATATATATATATTATATATATATATATATATATATATATATATATATATATATATATATAATATATATATATATATATATATATATATATATATATATATATATATATATATATATATATATATATATATATATATATATATATATTATATATATATATATATATATATATATATATATATATATATATAAAGTTGATTTTCTCAGTTGGTAGTACATCTTGATATTTCAGGGTGACAAAAACACTCGTCATACTTGGGGTTGTTTATGCGCAACGTTTCGCCAAAGGCACTTGGCATCATCAGGCTAAAAATAGTTAAAAATTTAATATATTACAATGCTAAAAAGCGAACATCTAAAAAAAATAATTTCTTCGAAATAATCGAAACGAGAGTCTATCACTGTTTCGATTGTCCGACTCTCGTTTCGATCGCCCCACACAAGCCGAAATGTTACCCACGAAACTATTGTTCATTCAGTCCTCTACCAACTCAGACAGCATACACACCAAGGTCCGTTAAGTACAAATTATATTTTATTTATTACCTAGTAATTTTAGATAATATAGGATTACTTTATTGTTTCTTAAGAAATATTTTTTTTTAGATGTTCGCTTTTTAGCATTGTAATATATTAAATTTTTAACTATTTTTAGCCTGATGATGCCAAGTGCCTTTGGCGAAACGTTGCGCATAAACAACCCCAAGTATGACGAGTGTCTTTGTCACCCTGAAATATCAATATATATATATATATATATATATATATATATATATATATATATAAATATATATATATATATATATATATATATATAGCCTTGCGTTGTTCCCGCCGTCCTCAATGAGGGGGTCATCTTATCTTGCTATAGGATGTTTGCCGAGGCTTCTTGATATGTAAGTTAATGTAAAAATATATACGTTTTCAAATATAATTGAATCCTGCAAAAATATATATCTAAGTAGTAGATATCTCAAAATATTATATATGTGATTTATTTAATTATTATAATATTGAATATATTTAATATTTATTGTTTAATGTTTAAAAGTATTACATTTGATATATATATAATAAGCATAACATATAAAACAATTTTATTTACTAAAACTTATAATAGTTTATCGTATCAATTTACATTTTCGCTAATATGATGGTTAAAGAAAACATTCCAGCATAGAATATAATGACAGCAGCCGGTGTAGTGCTCTGACCATCATCACCCACCCGATTAGCTTTCTTGCCTCTTATTTTACCTAAATTCCGGTTATAACTCTAAATAACTCTACAAAACTTAACCCAAACCTATCCTAAACCTAGCCAAACCTAGCTCGAACCTAAACCATACCCTAACTTACCCTAAATTTAACCTAGGTTTAGGGATAGGTTTAGGATAGGTTTGGGTTAAGTTTTGTAGAGTTATAACCGTTATTTAGGTTAAATAAGTGGCAGGGAAGCAAATCGGGTAAATAATGCTGGTCGGAGCAATACACCGGCTGCTGTAATTATATTTTATGCTGGAACGTGTTCTGTAACGTTTATATAAGACAAAATGTACATTAATGCGGTATACTATTATAAGTTTTATTTAATCAAATTATTTTATATATTATGCTTATTATATATATATATATATATATATATATATATATATATATATATATATATATATATATATATATATATATATATATATATATATATATATATATATCAAATTTAGTACTTTTAAACATTAAACAATATACTTTGAATATATTTAATATTATAATCAATAAATATATCACATATATAATATTTTGAGATATCTACTACTGATATTTTGTATTTCTGCAAAATTCAAATATATCTGAACGGGCATACATTTGTACTTCATTGGGCCCTGTCAAAAATTTCTTATATACATTGAATTACATTTTTTTCATCCAAGGTTCCAAGCAGCCGTAATTTGAATATAAATCATGTGTATTTCCGTCACAAAGACGTATATAAAAATATAAATTGGAAAGTGCTATAAAAGTGCTACAAAAGATATTTAGTTACGTGAATGTTCTACGTTGTTTCCACGTTGTTTCGTGTATACAGATCTACGTGAATTTCACGTAGATCTCCAGAGAAAATCTCCCAAGCGCATAGTCCTATCACGTGATTTGAGTTGTCGGATTGCGTGACAGGCACGCCGCCCCAAAATATTCTCAGTATTCATTCAACTGTCGTGGAGGGTGGGTGTGCGGGCCATCTCTCTCCATGGGTTTTTTTCATAGAACCTATTTCGGGAGATTTCCACCCGACGCTTGTGGTACAATGTAGTGGAAATCGCGGGTGGAAATCTCCCGACATTTTTGGTAATGTGTTATTTTGTGAATTGGTTATTTACGTGTTTTTTCTGTTCCAGGCTTACTATATTGATTTATTGTTGACTATAAACACTATATATACACTACAATGGCTGGCAAACAACCTAAAGTGTTTACTGATGAAGAACTTGAAGACATTATGCAGACAGCAGGTGCGTGGTCATTGTTGGACACAGAAGAAAGTCTTGGGAGTGAGGATGAGGAAATAATTGATGATGTTGAGTGATGATTGAGTGATGGTTAGATATCAATTTTACCATAGTAAAAAAAAATATATATAATAATTTCACATAAAAAAATGCCTTTTTTTGTGTGTCTCCCATACACCTTGCAGCGGGACCAGAGGCTTGGGACTCCTACAGAAGAGGCCAGCACTATACAGAAGTTTTGTGTAGAAAGTTAAGGTCTTTCATGAAAATAGTTTTTTTTTTTATATATATTTTTGTGTAGGCATATAGGATATTTTGTAATTTTAGTACCTTTTTTAAAATTAAGATCTTAGTATTAGAATAAAGTATAAGATAGTTATAAGTTAGTTAAGTGAAAGAGGAAGAGTTAGATTTTCGTTGTATGTTTTTACTTTCATTAAATTTTCATTATAAGTGTGTTATATTGAATTTCCAAAATTGAGTAAAAATCACCCGGAGTTTTTGATGGTGTAGGAAAAATATAGGTTAGGGTTCTAGGGTTAAAAAAAAGTCAAATATCTCGCAAAATATGTGTTTTAGCCAAAAACATCATTCAATATAAGCTGCTCATAAATTTTGATAAGAATTAACACCTATATTTTACATTAAAAACAAAAAATTTCGATTTTCATAAAACAGGTGGGCCAAATGAGAAAACCTTCCGAAAGAAAAGTTGTAGAGCACATACTCCTGCTTAAAAATATATGGACATATATGTACGTATATTAAGAACTAAACAAGATATGCTTGTATATAAATCGAAAACCTACATGACAAAAGGCCAGACATGAAAAACTAGAGTATACCTGTAGTAGTTATATACGGTATATAATTTTTTTTTCTGAAGAAGAGAACAGCCTAAACTTCTAAAATAACAAGAATTTTACTGAATAATGTTGAACATTATTGCCTTATTGTAAATATTCATGACATATTGTTATATTCAGAAACTAAGTCACAGTACGTGGAAAAAAAATACATGGGAAACGATTGTTCAAATTCAAACCTTTTTTTTTTCAGGAGCAAATACACTACCTGTAATAAATATGGATAAATATACAAAATAACATTTATAAGACAAACATCTGTTTTACAAACACACACACACATACACACACACACACACACACATACACACATACACACACACACACACACACACACACACACACACACACACACACACACACACACACACACACACACACACACACACTCCGGAGGGTACTCCGTGGTGTAAGGGATAGCACGCTCGGTTCACAACTGAGAAGTCCCGGGTTCGATCCCCGGGCGGAGCGGAAACAGATGGGTTGTTTCCTTAAAACCCGAGCCCCTGCCCACCCAGCAGTGAATGGGTACCGGGTATTAGCCGGGGTTTGTGACCTGCTCTCCAGGGTGCTGGCTTCGGCCAACACAAAGCACTAAGGATGAATGATAAAAAATGTTGATATGGAGACGGGGTCACACGAGCATTGCTCTGGCCCTATAAAATACAACTAGATGAATACAACTAGATGAATACACACACACACACACACACACACACACACACACACACACACACACACACACACACACACACACACACACACACACACACACACACACACACACACACACACACACACACATCAAAATGATAAGTCCATGATATTAGTGTCTTCTTCCGTATCACCCTCAATCGGTAATTAATTATTGCAGTGAACACCACGGGACTGGCCACACATGGACGAGCAAGATAAACCAGCTTTCAGACATTCACAGTGGTGGCTACATCCCTTGCGACAGTTACAACTCACTCAATGTAATTGGTCATCAGGAGCTGGAGGTTTGGTTGAAGGGGTTGGTTTCAGTCCTTTTCCAATGCTCGCCTCCCATCCCCATTTCACTGGAGAGAGATGGTTGCCACACCAGTGTTGTACTTGCAAGAACACCCTCAGGGAGTGTAAACGAGCTGCATCACTTGTTGGTGGCAAGGTGGATAACTGAAACTGAGATTTGACTTGACATCTTTGCTATTCTTCTCTTGTATGCATAAAAGCGATATTAATCCAAGGAATGAGTCTTGTGAGCTCTAAAAAGAGAAAGGATGAAAGCTTCACCAGCTTTAGCCACTTCATCTGGAGAGGCTTCTGGGTTATTAAACATAGACACTGTGCTGCACATGTCGTTGATGTTCTTCAGGATGGTAAATGTTTTAATAAAGTACTTGCAGTCATACCTCTACCATGTGTAAGTCCTCCAGAACATTTCATTCCCTGCATCAGATACTGTTCGATGATCATATCACTCCATGTTCCTGACCAGTAACAGTTGTTGCGACGCACTGTGAAAAATCCATCTGTGGTAGACTATTCATTGTTTTTATGACATTACACTGGAAAGTTCAGGCATTTGCTGCAGATATATCTGTGTTGCTTTGGCACACTGTAACTGTCCTGCAGCATGTATATGTGGAAGCATCTCACGTATGCGATACAGGTGCAGATTTCAGTGTACTGTCCGTTCAGCTCTTACAAAGAGCTTCATTAGAGATATCTGTTCATAATACTGCAGCCAAAGTTGTGCAGTGGGAATCAAACCCTTCTTTAGGTTGATGATGTCTGCCAACTTCTCACTGATATCTTTCAGGGTGACAATATTCATAACTTCTTCCAAATTTAGGTCATTGGTTAAGGAGTGAAAGAGCTTGAAGACTGTAGTAAGTTTTTCATTATTCATACTAAGGTATTTTTCTAGCAAAATTATTGTAAGAGTAGTCTGTGTAAGAAGATGAGCTCGCAGGGCACAGTAGTATGCATGACCAGATAGCATGTGTCTCACAGACGACTTAGAGTAAATTGTTGCCCACAATTCCTCCAGTCTACTTCCACGCATTATGTTGCCTACTGCTCCCATAAAGGACATGAGCAGATGGAATCCACCCAGACGGACATCCACTTTTGACAGGGGGCCAACTTTATCAGCTGCAGCAACCATTTATACTGCTTTCATATAGAGGGGTTCGTCAAAAGTAACCGCGCAGAGAGATTGTTTCTGGAGCCGAGTACTTTCAACTGCAAACAGTAGTGCTGTGTATATGGTTGACAAATTCCCTGGGTCGAAGTTGATGAAGGGAAGGGGAATTAAATGGGTTATTTCATAATTACTGGCATATACCAAATGTATACTCTTTACTTTTTCATGGCTGGCCTTTTGTCATGCGGGTTTTCGATTTATGTACATATCTTGTTTAGTTTTTAATATTCGTACATATATGTAGATATATTTTGAAAGAAGAGTATGTGCTCTACAACTTTTGTTTCGAAAGCTTTTCTCATTTAACCCACCAGTTTCATGAACATCGACTTTGAAAAAATATATTTCTGCTCTAATTTCTATATAATTTATTATTTGCCGTATAAATTATATTATTTTTTTTTTTGTAAAATAAAGGGGTTAATTCTACTCAGAATTCATTTTTGAGCAACTTTAATTGAATGATGTTCTTGGTTAAAACTTTGGCTAATTTTGCGCGAGTTTTTTTATTTTTTAAACTACAATATGGCGACCATTTTCCAATATGGCGGCTAACGCCGGCGCGGAACACCATGGGACTTTTGATATGTTGTTCAGGGCACAAACCTCTACATCTGTGTCAAGTTTCAGCTTTTATATAATTATTCAAGTTATACCCATAAGTTTAACCCATAGACCACTGTATACCTGGACTGCGCACGGAATATCGGCCTGTCGCACAAGGGCCTAAAGTCGGAGGGCCGCTCGGATTCATATATATATATATATATATATATATATATATATATATATATATATATATATATATATATATATATGTATATATATTATATATATATATATATATATATATATATATATATATATATATATATATATATATATATATATATATATATATATATATATATATATAATATATATATATACGGATCATATAGACTGGTTTATCAGTATATATGATATACTGTAATCTTCGTAAATGTTTGTTCTATAATATCAAATAAAAACAGTAAAACACGCTAAAGAAATGCCATTACGAGACTCTGAAGAAATATGCATGAACTTAATTTAATATTCACTTCAACTCTTCGCCATTTAAAACTTTGCGAGTCAACTTTTATCATGAAGGGTATCAATAGAAGTGCAATTTTATTAGCTTTCCATTGCTATATTTCGTTATTTGATAAATTAATTAGGACCATGCATAAATTAGCGTTAACTAAATAAATAAAATCATCAATCGGGTAATTTTCCCGATTGATGAGGTTATTTATTTAGTTAACGCTAATTTATGCATGGTTCTAATTAATTTATCAGATAACGAAATATAGCAATGGAAAGCTGGTGAAATTGCGCTTCTATTGATACCCTTCATGATAAAAGTTGACTCGCAAAGTTTTAAATGGCGAAGAGTTAAGTGAATATTAAGTTCATGCATATTTCTTCATAGTCTCGTAATGGCATTTTTTTAGCGTGTTTTACTGTTTTTTATTTGATAATATTATAGAACAAACATTTACGAAGATTACAGTATATCATATATACTGATAAACGAGTCTCTATGATAGTCCATAGACCACTATATCTCTTTGTCGGGCGCCCCGCAGGCCCCTCTGCAGCCCCGCAATTCAAAACATTGTCGCGTGAACAGTCCAGGTATACAGTGGTCTATGGTTTTACCCTAACGTTCCTGGGCTATATAGCCACTTTGTTGTTGTGTCAAGTGAGCTAACCCGTTGTACAAACATCTTTCACGTGGAAAAGATCAATATTCACAGGTCTAACAGGTATTACACATTTTTGTAACATGGTTTGATATATTTTCTTATGCCGCGTGGGCGCACCAAGCGCGTGACAGAGCGTTGTTAAGGCATAGGTATGGGTATGATAGGTATTAGTGTGGTACATTGTATTATCGGCTTTATCCAGTTGCATTACTGCTGGGTCAGCGACTGTTGAGAAGCCGGTAAGTTTGTTGAGAGGTCACTTAATTTAATTCCATTTCTTATAAATAGATGGTAACATATATATATATATATATATATTATATATATATATATATATATATATATATATATATATATATATATATATATATATATATATATATATATATATATATATATATATTATTATATAGAGTAGTTATATTATCAGTTTATTCTATGTCAGAAACATAACTTGCTCCTTACTATATGTTTAGCAGTAGGGCAGATTTACATGTGTGATAGATAAACTGTGATGGGGAGGCGGTTGCAGAGTGGTTAGCATCTCAGATGGTCACCTAGCATTCTAGGTGACCCGAGTTCGATCCCCGATGAAAACCACTTAACCCACTTAAAATCTTTCTGCACCATCGAGTGGCCTAAGAACACCCAAATGCTGCCCATTAACTCTACCTTCGATTGCGAGTGCATCGGAGGACACAGGGGCGTGGTATGAGCCTCTAATCACAGGCGTCACTATAAAAATCCTGCTTGCGCCGTACTAACCTCGCTTCTCTCACCCATCTATTCTTCCCCCTGTCCCCACTTCCCCCCTCCTGCTTTCTCTTTATGATTCTGATTCTGACCACGGGCGTGGGCCAACCATCACAACCGTCATGTCATGTCACCACTACCACCACTCCAGGGCCTATCAGTGACCCTGGTGGTCACTGCCTACAGGCGCTATAGGCCAAGATGTAAAGAAAAAATAACTAGTATATGACACATGCGTGTCACAGTAAGGAGTGGCGGCATCATCGCCAGCTACTGAGACGGCAGTTGCATGGAAGGTGGCGTGTCAGGGAAAATGTTTTGTCGTCTGGCTGTGTCATGCCGGGTGCCAGGGGTTAACGTAAAAGGGGAAGACCACAATGAATCAATGTTTTTACTCACACAGAAGCTCATGTTTGTCTAGTTTTGTCAGATAGGTGTAAGCAGAAGGAGTTGTGAGGCCTGATTGTGATGGCCGGGGTTGTGGAGTTTATTGGTTGTGGAGAATGCGCGTATAGGGGCATGCACAACTTTTGGGAGGGGGGGTTGAGTGTACGAGGTGCAAACTTAGGTTTAAAGTTCGCGGGCGGAGGGGAGCGGCCGTAAAACTGGCGGCCAGGGGCCAGATGCTGAGAGCGAGCTAGGGCGCCCTATCCACTAGGGCGCCTGTGGTAAGGCGAAACGCCCTCCCACCGCTATGCTCAGTCGAGATTGCTGCCTGAGTGGCACCGCTAAAGGCGCTGAAAACTAAGGCATGGTCAGTAGGGTGGAGTGAAAATTTTCAGATTTTCTTTTCTTCTTTGGGTAGCTATAAAAACTTGCTAAGGGGTCTAAACAACATGTTGACATGGAATAGAAAAATTACAAAAATTTTGTTTGGCTAGCACATTCAGCTTGAAAATCACGCCGATTTTTTTTTTTTTTTTTTTTTTTTCGAGGCCGAATGGTGTTTTGCTGTATCTAAATGTGCATAGACTGCAAGACCATTATTTGTATTGTACAATTTTAACAAGTAACTGCTTGAGTTTACACAAACAAACAAAGAACACTAATATGGGAACATAGTTCACTTAATTTCTTTTCATAGTTTTTCAAATTTTATGTTGAATTTTGGTTTCAAATTTGGGCATTTTAGCCTGCGACTCCAACCGGACCCGTATAAACCCATCGCGGCTTTCCTTCCCACAGACCGCCGCCGAAGCTTCCGTAACAAGCTTGATATGTCTCTCGACTGCTTGCGTGTGACAGGGGTAGCGTGAAAAGCCGACGATTGGCGTGACATCCTCGTGGATGAAGCGTAGAAGAGTCTCGTCATCAATCTTCATGGTCACCGGTGGTTCCGTGATTGGTTCCTTGCGCCAGTCAATCATAGAAGTGTAGTCTTCGGCTTCAAAGTTCAGAGTTGGCACCTTAAAGACCTGACCGTGACCGGTTCCGCTTCTTTTCTTGCTTTCATGATGCGACGTACACCGAGTTCGCGTATATGGGGTCGAGCGTCGGTTATCATACTGAGAAGAAGATTCTCGGGATGTCCGAAATAACCATTTCTTTGTATAACGGGGTCGACGACACGATGAAGATCTTTCTTCATGTAGCGAGATTTGTTGATCGTTTCAAACACGTGCCTTCCTCCATCTTTGCACGAGGGTTTCATCTTTATCGCAAACCACATGGGTGCATAAACTCTGACAATGAAGAGAACAAGCTCTTTGAGTTGATCTGAGGGGTTCGCTGTAGACACATACATACGTAGAATGTGATTGCCTGTAGTTAACCATCTCGAATGATTCATTAGACCGGGATTTCGTAGAAAAAGGTCAACAGGACACACACCGACTGATATGGCGTTACACATGTCGTGAAGGTACTTCTGATCTGTTGATAAATCATCAGGGAGTGTCGAGGGCATTTCACACTGAATGTGTGAAAATGTCACTAGCGGTAAAGCTTCACAGGTTGGTAGTTGTTTACCGATCGGTCCTGAGAAGCCTTTTGGTCCTGTGGTCTTTCCGTCGAGATGAGCGAAGAGATGCCTCAATGGAAGCTCATTCGCGTGAAGTTGGCAGATGAACCAATTAACTGGTCGCTTTAGAGACAGTTCAAACAATCGAAAGATGCCGCCTTTTACTCCAGTGTTGACTACTGTGCCGTCGCATCCCAGAGCCATTATTTCTGTTTTATTTACACCTCTCTCGTCTAAATATGTTATCAGTTCAACTGTTACAACTTTGCTAGAGCCGCCGGTTGGAGTTATGTGTCCAAAATAAGACGACCCCGGTTCAGATATGATTACTATATGTTCTTCGCTCGTGACCCGCAAAATATTTGTGATGATATGTTTTCAGCATATCCTGTATGCGCCTGTAGCTGAGCCGTGGAAGTGATGATTTCTCCCATATCATAACAACATCCATTATAACAATTTCAGCGATATCGTGCTGCGACGGTTCTTTGTTGGATTGTTCTTTTAGGGTGCGCTTGATCAGGTTATACAACTTCATTACGTCTCTGTATGTTGGTAGCCGGTTCTTCGGGAGCGCACTTGGTGCTCCAAACAAGGTGCATGATACGCTTTCTCTTGTCTTGACAGGAGTAGTCATTGTGTGCCTGAAAAAAAAGCATAAAATTAAGCAAGGTAGGTAGGTAGGTAGGTATGTAAGTAGGTAGGTAGGAAGGTAGGTAGGTAGGTAGGTAGGTAGATATGTACATTTTTTGGCGCGACGGCTAAAATTGTGGACCTTTTTCGCCAATTTTTACGTCATTTTTTCTGATAAATAGGCGTGATTTTCAAGCTGAATGTGCTAGCCAAAAAAAATATTTTTTTTTTTTTTATTTTACGCCATCTTGTTTATAATAACAGTTAGCAAGTGTTTAATGCTACCCAATTATTTTTTAAATATATCATAATTAAAATTGCCACTTTCACTCCACCCTAATGGTCAGACCCTGACTTAGTGAGCTGCTGTGGGCCTTTGACAGACATTCATCTTCTGTTTATAAAGCAAATACAGCCTTGCTTCAGTTCCTACAACGTAACAGTTGGTGTTTACGTATTAATAGTGTTGCAAGGTGTGTATGAATTGATCGTGCAAGACTAATGCGGCATTATAGGGTGTTATATGCTGGTGATAAGAAATGTTGTGTTGTGTGTTGGTTAGGGGCGGGCGGCGGGCGGCGGGCGGCAGGTGCTCCGCCCGCACTAAAATGTTGTACTATTATACGGTATTATCATACTACCAGATGATATTTAGGACAGCTGAACATACCATCATCTTCACGAGACATTAGTGCATATCATGAATGTATAAATATTGCAGTAAACTATACCTATAATAAGATAACGAGAGCAAAATGAAATCGTGTCTAAACTTTTTGTTCACCTTTTTTTATTCATCTTCTCCTTATTCCTGGAATGTTGCTTGCATTAAATGTTCACTCACAGTCCCGGAATCGGCACACCTTAACGATTATCATGGTGTATGGCACGTCCCAATGCAAAAATATATAAGTGGTCAAAACCTGCATTGAACGTCAAACTTGTGATGAAACAGCTTTTGGCGGAGGAGAGAGGTGTATCCTTGCCATAAGTGCTTGGTGAGGGAGGGAGGGACAAAATTCCTTGCTTCAGCAGAGAAGTGTTCAAGCCTTGTGATTGGTCGAAGCTGCCTAAGCAGCGCTCAGATAGGCAACGTGATTGGCTAGTAGGATTCTCGGACCACGCCCACGCCATAAGCTTTGGAGGTGTAAGGCAGGGCAAAAGCGCCTGAAATATCGACTGTACATAGGCTTTAGTCGGTGCCTTAGCCGGGCCGTTTACAAAAGCGCCTGAAGACGGGTAAGGCGCTCTTTTCGCCTTACCTCTATGGCACTTCTCAGCATCTCCCCCCAGGGGGGGCGGCTGTAAAACTGGCGGGAGAATGTAGCGTGGGGCGGTGTAGAGGACCCACCTGGTGTCCACCCTGCCTGCCATCATGGCTTGTCGTCGCTGATCCCAAACCCCTCTCTCCTGCAGATGATCCAAATGCTCCTCCAAAAAGACCATGTACCCAACACCCATGCATATGTTACACCACAGTGATCACGAAACTTGTATCATGTTGTGTCTTGAGACCATGGCTGAATATTTATCAGCCACGTGGCCCTCAGTGGGAGGTTTCTCGTAGTCTTTATGGGTGAATAGATTACTTAGTCATTCACCACTTATTGTGGGAGGGGGTTTGGTATGTTAGGATCCGACAATGATCACGAACCAGTGTCTTTGTGGGTTATCATTATAATTTAGTTGGGTTATTATGTCCTTGGTATAATAATCATGTGTTCTGAAATTATATCCTTTTGGTAAATACTAAAAATGTAGTATCTTTTCTTTTCCTAATTCGCTGTGAAGTGGTGGGTTGATCAGTGGTGCTCACTCCTTAACACGGGAAACTAACAACTTACTCCACGTTCCTTAGCTTTCGAGAGAATCCGGCCTAAAAGTAACATAACGCTACCATTTCATGTTTAATTGAGGATTTAATAATAAAAAGGGATTTAAGGCGGAAGTAGTGGGATTCATTATGCCATTAACTTATTGACAGTATAAAATCGTGGCATCACAGCTGTACTTGGAACTCCAAGATATAACCGATCATGACGTGTATATACATTATGTATAATTGTGTAATATACAACCTAACATACCCTGGTATCTCTCCATATCCTTACGAAACCACTTATATAACTTACCAGCGTATACAGTGCCTGAAAAATGTGTCCAAGGATCTTACTTACATATATCCCGGATACTCAGGGGTGAGTATGTGAGTAGATATACTCGCGAAAATAAATAACCAGAACATTGTTGATGTCTGTTAAACCTTTCTATTCATTTGAATTTATCTTTTTCTTCCTCCTCCTCCTCTTCCTTCTTTTATTACAGTGATGGTAACGAAACACCAGTAATAAATACGAACATAAATGGTCTTGTAGGAGTGTGTATGTGTGTGTGTGTGTGCGTATTCATCTAGTTGTGTTTTACAGGGCCTGAGATACACTCGTATGGCCCCGTCTCCGTATCTACATTTTTAACATTCATCCTTAGTGCTTAGTGTTGGCCGAAACCATCACCTCGGAAGGCGGGTCATAAAACCCCGGCTAACACCCCGTACTCATTCACTGCTGGGTGGACACGGGCTCGGGTTTTAAGAAGACCGCCCAGCTCTCTTCGCTCCGCCTGGGGATCGAATCCGGGACTTCTCGGTTGTGAACCGAGCGTGCTACCACTACATTACGGAGTACCCCAAGGAGTGTGTGTGTGTGTGTGTGTGTGTGTGTGTGTCATTCATTCACCCATGGTCTTGTCCACGCGAGCTGGCTCGCGATCGCCAGTTTCACCCTCTCAGTGTGAGCTTGGAGCTCATTATTACCGATCTTCGGGCAATGCTGGGACCTCACACACCACACACCCCCATCCCCTTGCTCAAGGGGGACAGTAACCGCCCGAATTTGTCAAGTGAAAAATCCCCGGGAGCGCGAGGATTCGAACCGCCTACCCACAGAGTGAGAGACCAGAACGTTATCAACCTGACCATCGCGCGGTTGTGTGTATGTGTGTGTGTGTGTGTGTGTGTGTGTGTGTGTGTGTGTGTGTGTGTGTGTGTGTGTGTGTGTGTGTGTGTGTGTGTGTGATCCATCCAATGAAATGTAGATGACTGTAGAGCCCCTTCTAAAAGAATATCAATCTAAAAAAAACCACACACACACACACACACAGTAGCCCAAAATAAGATTATCAGATCTATTCTATTCATGGATAAATTTGATTCTACCAGCCGTAATTATACTCAGTTAAATATATTGAATTTCAAATTCATTAAAATATATTTTGTATTGGTGCTTATTTTTAAAAATATGAATATCTATACACGTAACAAACTTTTTAAATTTATTGAAAGTACTCATAGCACGAGGGGTAATAATATAAATCTAGTGAGTCCACAATTTCGAACAACCCTCTACAACATGAGTGTGGTATGTGACGGTCCTCAGCTGTGGAATTCCCTTCCTACTGATGTAAAAACATTAATATTTACATATAATTTATTTCAATTTAAAAAGAAAATAAAGAGTTATTTGTTTACTTGTCAAAATACAGGTTGTTAGGCGAACGATGTAAGTGTGTGTCAATACGCAAGTCAGTGTGGATGCTCTATATTGTTGATGTTTGTAAGAATGCATGTGTTGGAGATTTGGTGCTTGTTTTTACATAATTGGAATCGTATTTACTGTAGTTGTAAGGCTTGATTGCATAATCTATTCAATTTGGTTTCTTAGAAAATAATGTTGCCTTTGTACTGCAAATTTAAATCTAGAAATTTCCGTTTGTCAAAGAGTCTTGGCTCGACAGACAATGCCATTAATAGACATGGTATATAAAAGTTTGTTTATACAGTTTTTAGATGTAACAATAATAACAATAAATTTACTATTATAAAACTATTACTATTACTATTACTATTACACACACACACACACACACCGTCTGGACGGCTCAGTTGGTTAGGGCGTCTGGCACAATTCTATGGTCAAGCGTTCGATCCCCGGCCCCGCTCATACCCGGGGATTTACCACTGACAAATTCGGGCGGTTAATGTCCCCCATGAGCAAGGGGAGGTGATGTGTGGTGTGAGAGGTCCCAACCTTACACAAAGATCAGTAATAATGAGCTCTAAGCTCGCTGGAAAAAGGGCTGGTCGTCCCTATTTGGAAAGGGAAAGGGGACCGTCAGGACTGCACCAATTACCGCGGTATTACACTGCTCAGGGTGCCAGGCAAAGTGCTTGCCCATCTATTGCTGACACGGATCCGCAGTCATCTGCTGAAGCATCAGATACCTCAGCAGTCTGGGTTCACGCCTGGTAAGTCAACAACGGACCGTATTCTAGCGCTTCGTGTCCTGGTGGAACGCCGACGTAAGTTTCGACATGGGATGCTTGCAGCCTACGTTGATCTCAAAAAGGCGTTTGACTCAATGCATCGTGAGTCACTCTGGGATCTTCTGCGACTTCGCAGGATTCCTGCAAGGACTATTGGTTTGATGACTGGTCTGTACTCTGGGACCGAGTGTGCTGTGAAGTGTGGGGGAGGTGTATCCACCTTCTTTCCTGTTAATACAGGAGTGAGGCAAGGGTGCGTCCTTGCCCCATCACTTTTCAACACTTGTATGGACTGGGTATTGGGCAAAGTTGTAGATCACAGTGATTGTGGAGCATCCCTCGGGAACACCGAGATCACTGATCTTGTTTTTGCCGATGATGTAGTAATCTTTGCTGAGTCGCTGGAGGTCCTGGTGATGGCTT
>JACEEZ010025606.1:132500-142500 GCA_016584305.1 Chionoecetes opilio | reverse complement strand
AATACTGCTGGATCACTTTTCGCTAATCTTGGCACACTATAATTGATATTTTTTTTTTTTTTTAAGTCTAAATTTTGTGAAGATTACTTGGTTCAATAATCTGGGGGATTTTCACTGAGTAACTTTATTTAACTACAATGATAATGGAGGGTTAATCATTATAGTCACTTCACTATTAAACTTACAAAGTTTCATACTTTATCTTGATTATGATCCTAGTCTCCTCACTTCTCAACCTAGAATTCGCACTGAGAAACGCTTCCTAGGCTTTGAGTGTACACAAGATCACTACTAGGTTAGTTACCAGATCGGAACTTTCCTTTAGCAATGTCTGATTTAAATTTTCATGAATTTGTGCTGACATCTTCTGTGGAACTGTTGGAAGTTTCTGATCCACTCAAGGATGAACTAAAATATATTGCAACACGCTTCCAGATTCCCTTTCATCACTAAAGATCACTTGAAACAAACTATCATTGATCACTTAAGTCCTAAGGACAGAATATTTGCCTCGTCAGGCTGAAAGTATCATGAAATCTTCTCTTAGGCAGAAATCTGACCAATTCTGACTAAGAGTCTCAGAAGTTAGTAACGGAGAGAATAGGTCTGAATTAGAAAAGAGAACAAAAGGTTGGCATTAGAGACTAGAAAGTTAGAATTTGAGGAAAAAAGGTTAGAACGAATAGAAAGAGAAAGAGGACAGATGGTTAAACTAGAAAGAGAAAGAGGACAGACGGTTCGAAAGAGGACAGACGGTTCGAAAGAGGACAGACGGTTCGAAAGAGGACAGACGGTTCGAAAGAGGACAGACGGTTCGAAAGAGGAGAGACGGTTCGAAAGAGGAGAGACAGTTCGAAAGAGGAGAGACGGTTCGAAAGAGGAGAGACGGTTCGAAAGAGGAGAGACGGTTCGAAAGAGGAGAGACGGTTCGAAAGAGGAGAGACGGTTCGAAAGAGGAGAGACGGTTCGAAAGAGGAGAGACGATTCGAAAGAGGAGAGACGGTTCGAAAGAGGAGAGACGGTTCGAAAGAGGAGAGACGGTTCGAAAGAGGAGAGACGGTTCGAAAGAGGAGAGACAGTTCGAAAGAGGACAGACGGTTTGAAAGAGGACAGACGGTTTGAAAGAGTTCAAACGATTAGAACTAGAAAGACAAAGGGAACATGACTTGCACTAGGGTACTTCTTCTAATGACATGGATTTAACGGAATCTATCAAATTAGCAAAAATGTCTTTAAGTCATTAGTCTGCCTTCTGTGAATTGGATCCTGAGTCATATTTTAGAATGTTTGAAAGAACAGCTTCACACCTTAAATGGCCCAAGAAACATTGGACTTGGCTCTTACAGACTACATTGACAAGAAAAGTAGCACAAATCTATAATAACTTGGGTAGACATTAGTGACTATGACACAGTAAAAGTAAACATTTTGGCATCTTATTCCATTACCACAGAAGGTTACAGGCAAGCATTCCGGAACATCACTAAGCAAAGTAATGTCACTTATTCTGAGTTTGCCTCAGATAAAATCAGCTTTATAAAGATGGCTCAAATCTGCATCGGTTGATAACTTTGATGATTTCCAAAACTTGATGGCATTAGAAGAATTTATGAGGAAACTTCCACACCCAGTTATGTTGTATTTACAAGAGAAACAAGAGAAAAATGTATTAAAAGCTGCTCAGTTGGCAGATCATTATTCCTTAGTACATCGTTCCTTTACAAGGGAAAAGAAAGCCTTCACAAGATAGAAGAAAGTTTTGCAAACTAATGAACAGCCTTCTGCACTTCCCAATTTAGCATATCAGGATAGAGCTTTTGGACAGTAAACCTTTTTTTGTCACTTTTGCAAGAAAGAGGGCCATACTCTAAAGTATTGTAGAGTAAATTATCAGTTCATTACAAGGGTCCTGCATCTACAAAACCTGTTGCATCAATAAATTCTCTGAACAACTTTGCTCAATGTGAACCCTCAATAGATCCTTTCAAGCATTTTCGATCAGAAGGAACCGTTTAACTTGGGAAAGATTCACTACAACATCCTATGCACATAGTAAGAGACGCTGCTTCAGCTCAAACTGTTAGTCCAAAAGGCTTTACCTGGCGTTCACCAGAAGTACACTGGTGAGAAAGTTACCCTTTAATCAATATCTGGTACTTTAGAAATAAAACTAGCTGAAATACAACTAAACTGTACACTTCTCAAAGGACAGTGGTAATGGGAGTAACTGAATCAGAATGACCTATTCCCAAGGCAACACTCCTTCTGGGAAATGACTTGGCCGGTGAGTTGGTGGTACCTAGATTAAAAATTAAGGATACACCCTTGCCTGATTCTGCTTATAATACAAATTATTGTTTTCCTGAACTTGTTTCCTTCTTGTGCTTTTACCAGATCCCAAGCTAAGACAAAGGTTAATAACACTTTCCTTGATTATTCTCTACATCAAACTGTTAAACTGTTTTTGACCTAACTTCTCAAGTTATGAGTAAAGCAAAACTAATTGAGGCTCAAAAGAATGACTCCACATTGTTAAATCTTCACACTAAAGCCATACTTAAAGAAGAGATTGTTGATTCTCCTTTCTATTACCAGAATTATTTACTGATACGATTCTATAGACCTCCCACAGTATCTGTAAAAAGAGACACCTGGAGCGAACACCATCAAATTGTACTTCCTATATCCATCAGGAAATCCGCTATGGAGATTGCTCATGAAGATTTTGGTGGATACCTCGACATTCGAAAAACTCACGGTAAAATTCTTAATGAATTCTTTTGGTCAGGCATAAAGAAAGATATCACAAAATTTGTAAATTAATGTCACATGTCAAGTAATGGGAAAGCCAAATATAAAGATTCCTCCATATCCATTACAATCAATTCCAGTTCCTTCAGAACTCTTTTCAAAAGATAAGTTGTAGACTGCGTAGGACTACAGAAACTACTCGTAGTCGTAGGACTACAGCTGCCTAAACTACAGAAAGGAAATCAATATATACTAACAGTAATGTGCCCCACTACCAGATATCCAGAAGCTTTCCCTTTCAAAAAATATTTCTTCAAAAAATATTGCTAACCATCTCACACGCATGTTTACCAGATATGGTATTCCTCAACAGGTGCAAAGTGACAAGAGGCATCAACTTCACCAACAATCTCTTCTCCAGTGTGCTTGCAGAAATGGGTATCAAACAAACTGTCCACTGCTTATCATCCCGAGTCATAAGGAGCGATGGCACCAAACATTCAAGTCCATGCTCCGTAAATATTGCTGTGAAAGTCAGGAATGTTGGGATGAAGGTTTGCCATTCATGCTTTTTGCCATACGAGAAGCCCCTCAGGACTCTTTAGGTTTCTCACCTTTTGAAATGTTGTATGGCAGAAAAGTTAGAGGACCATTAAGACTTTTAAAAGAAAAATGGTTAAGCCCTCAGTCTGACCAATCTATTTATGTTGCCGAGTACATAAATAACCTTAGAGCCACCCTAAGTACAGTACGTAAAATTGCCAGAGTTCATTTTTTGTAGGCACAAAGTAACATGAAAACTCAGTATGACAAACATGCTCAGAGCAGATAATTCAACCATGGTGACAAAGTTCTTACTTTCATTCCCATTCCTGGCTCTCTATTATCAGCTAAATACCATGGACCCTGTGTTTTAAAGAAAACTCTTTAAAGTAAATTAAATCATAACTACTCTTGACCGAAGGAAGTCTACTCAATACATTCATGTAAATTTACTATAACCGTATTTAACAAGGAAATGTGCCCCGGACAGTGAACAGGTGAATGCCGGCTCGTGCACCTGGCCAGGCTGCCAGCTGATCAGTGTCTGCAAGCTGGTGGCTGACAAGTTCAGCTTGGGTGTGATGCAAGGTCTTACACTGGTATCCCCATACTCCTTGCCAGCCCTCAGCTTCAAAATCTGGGTCACGGCGAACCTGCGGTCGTCCTCACTCTGACTCGCCATCAGCCAGAGGATCCCACATTCTGAGTGTGCGAACCATGCTTCTGTCCGCACGTAGAAGGTCACAGCTGTTTGGACCTTCTTGGGCTGCGACCTCATCACTCTGAGGTGCGTGAGGATGTGCTTGGGGCCGTCCTCTAGTCTGTGGTGAACCTTGATGTCGTAGTAGAGTTTGAAGTACACCTGCAGGCAGTACTTGACTAGGATTTCCAGGGTGCTCAGTTCTTTGCCAGTCAGTCCATGCTTTCTGGTCCACATGTACACGAGCGACTGGGCTGTGGTGAGCCATCTGGAGTGGGACACCTTGCCACACTTGATCTCCTGCAGCTCGGACGGGAGAACGCCCCGCTTCACAGCCTGGACCAGCTGGTAGGAGACCTGCTGGTCAGTTGACATGTTGACCAGGATATACTCCGGTATCTCCGTGAGATCTTCACCGCCTGGCACTCCTCTGAACTCTGCGTTGTACTGCATCTCATTCACGCTTGACAGCAGACTGCACACTGGACCCGTGAAGCCAGTGTCAGATGAGGTAGGCCCGTCGATGCTGGTGATAAAGTAGCGAAGGGGCAACTCGTTTGTGTGCAACACGCATATACTCCAGAAGAGCTTGCGTCCCAGCATCTTCTCCTATTGGGCGTGAGTACCACCCTTCCACCCCATGTTGGCCCTAGTTGAGTCACCTTGCAGTACGATCAGTGAGTCGGTGGAGTCGTATGTCACCAGCAGATCATAGAGAGCCTGAGCCACTTTGAACGCAGGCTTCTCAGGTGGCACCGGGTCCTCTGGTACAAAGTGCCAAAGGTACCTTCCAGATGGCTCCTCTGTCACTGTCACATGCTCTTCCCTGATCAAACTTGGGTGCAGTTTCCCATAGCTGTCGGGCACCATCGCCCTGGTCTTGTCCTTCCTCCCATCGTAACCCAATCCAACTATTTTGGTACCCTGGTTAGGGTACGCCGTATAACAAAAATTCTTTTTCTCAACTTTGGTATGCCAATGTTCTATGTAAAATGGAATTCTAAGACGATTTTATCTAATTACATTTTTGCATTTGAGTAACTCTTGCTATGCAAAATCGCACTTTAAGCTATGTTTTGCGTATACATATAAAAGTCCATTTTTGCATAGCAAGAAGTGGTCAAACCAAAAGGTTGAAGTGAACAAACTACCCTTAAAATTCAATTTTACATAAGAAAACACCCTGCCAAATTCGAAATAATCTATATTTCACTTTTCATTGGACCTACGGCGTACCCTATTAGAGATGTCAGCCACATAGGCGAATTTATCTGTTCTGAATTTTACTAGGACATCTCCTAGATTAGACAAGAGATTCGGTCCTGTCTGAAGGCAGTCATTTAAGCTAGCATCTTCTTTAGTTTTGAAACTACATTGGAAACTATTCTAATGGTGGTGGTTGATGAATCTTTGGCCACTGCATGATGGGGTAAATCATGTCCTATATTATGATTTACTGCTCCGTCCAGTTTTTCGATAAAGTCATCCTTTAATTGATCTTGAATTATCTTATCATAGCACTCCAATTTAGACTGATTTTTCTTCAGGTTTCTTATTGAACTATTTAATTGGCTCTTAACTATGTGATAATTGGAAGGTAACACAGGGGCATCTATTTGCCAAGGTAGACCTACTTCATATTTACCATTTACATAATTGACAGTGTGATCATAGTGATCTACAGTATTTTGATCCTCTTTAGGTAACTGTTCAGGTATGATACCGATAGTTTCTAGATCCCATAATTTATGCACGGGGATCAAAACCTCTTCCAATAACTCGTTGATTTGAATGGGTACTAATGAAGTTCCTATTCTAGCAACCAAGAGAGGTTGTGCATGACTAGAAATGCATTCCTCTTGTTCAGGCTGGTGAGTGGTTTGTGGGATAGGTCCCATTATAGCATCACCACCGGCACTGGTGAACATGGAAATGTTATGTCTTTTGATGACCTTACTTAGGAATCGCCCAAAATAATCAGCGCTTATTATTAATTGGTATGGCCCATCAACATCTAACTAGTCTTAACACCTTTCTCTTTCAACATTTCAGCTGTAGATTTTAGTCCTTTTACAGTTAAATGTATACCGATGTTATTAACTACAGCAGCTACCCTACATTTATAATTTCCTAATTGGACTAGTGGTCGAACAATGTCAAAACTTTGAGCTTCTTTGTTGGCCAGAAAGCCTGAAATGGCTAAGTTCACCTTGCTAATTATAGGTAGTTGTAATAGATCAACTATCTTTCCACTAATAAATTATATTATCTATGTGCACCACTGTCAAACATTATTTTCACAATGGCTGAATTACCATTGTGGCTCACCTTCAATTCTGCCGTAGGGACAGCGGATGAACTACTAATATTAGTTACTGCCATTTTAACGACCGTAGGGTCTGTTCTCACATCACCATTAGGACATAAGGCTATGTGATGAATGGATTTTCTACACTTCTTACAAGTACCCAGACTAATAGGACAGGCTTGTATTGCATGTCTACCACTAAGCCAGGTTAGGCAGTTTTTTAGATCCATTAACCTTTTGAGCCTAGTGGAACAATCTGGGTATATATTACAAGTGGAGGGTGGATGTTCTCCCTCGCAGAAAGCACATTCTTTTCTGACTTAACTGGTAATAACCCTATATTTAGGAATGACACCTGTTCTTTGAGTAGGTCTTAATGGTGGTTTACCGGCTGGTCTAGTTTGAAACTTATCTACCGGTTTTCTTCCTATCGTAACTTTAGTAGGAGCAGGCTAACTACCCACCAATGAGGGCTCTTTAAACCCTAAAGGTGGCTGATATCGCTGATTACCTTTATGTCTAGTTATCTCAATCTCCCTGTGGGGGGGGGGTTCCTGCTCAATACCTTGCAAATGTTTGCCCTCTTGTAATAATCCTTCCTCTATTTGCTTGACCGTGAAGTAATTACTATTGTGCCTCTGATTTATGCGGTCTCGCATCGTGGTTGGTAGTTTTTTCCATATCGTGATACTGACCATCCAGTCTGACTCTGTCAAGGGTTTATGAGCTTCAATGGCTCTTAATGTGCAATTTAAAGTTATTCTGAACTCTTCCAATTCTCTGTAATTGTGAGAAAGGCTCAGTAGATCCATGAACTTGCAGAAAAGATTCTTCATTATCTGATCTTTATCTTCATAATTTTCTCTAAGAATCTTCAGTGCCACATTATAATTGGCATTTTCTACTGTTAATTCCTTTACCAGCAGATGGTACTCAGCAAAACCTCTCAACTGACCTAACAAATAGGTTAATTTATGCACCTCTGTTAAATCAGTCCTATCATCAATCAACTTGAATTTATCCCAGAAAAAATACCAATTTTCCCCGTCAAAATGGGGCAATGACAAATCTTGTAATTTAAGTGGGGGTAAAGAGGCTTTGGGTGTGGGTTTCTGATCACGCACTAAGTTCTCATATTTGAATACCGTGTCCATGTATTTTGTACATTCTTGATCATACTTGGTCTCATAATTAAATAATTCTTTATCCCCAGCTTCTAATGATTGAAAGTAAGCCTCTTCATAATTATCCCATTAAGTTTTTAGCATTAGCAGACCTGTCTTTAAACTATTATAGTCAATAGGGATAGTCGCAGCTGCTTCCTCACACTTTTTATATATGTGTGTAAGCTATCCTAATTTAGCCGCTAATGCTTTAGCCCCTTCCGCCGTGATTTTAATTGATGATTAGATGAAATGAAAAAAAAGAAAAGAAAAAGAAAAAGGTTGGATACAAGTTTACGAGTTAGGGATCCCTAATTTAATTATGTAAATCTAAGGGTGAATGTGCCATTGACTCGGCCTAGCAAGGCGCGAAGCCAGGCCTATAACCATCCACCACTTTATTTGATATGACTAACTTCACAAACATTGTTGGCGGATGGTAGCTTACCAATGCGGCCTCTGTGCCGTGGCTGTTTTCAAGCGGTTTTTAAGTAATTGGCAGCTTGCTTCGCTCGCTGCCAATTACTTAAAAACCGCTCGACCACGATTAGCAAATACCACCTTATATCAAGTATAGGCGTCCAGCCTCTGGCCCCTTTGCTTTTGGCTCAGTTCTTGCGGCTGGAACGTGGCAGCGAGCCACGTTCCAACCAACTTACTCATTATGCTAATTAATCATTAAGGGCTTGTTCTACGCAAAAAATTTGTTGCACAGACCCCCAATGATTTTGACAGCACTACTTGCATGTCAAATTTGAGCTCAATCCGACAATATTTAGGAGTAGTTTACGCTAATTACTCATTAAGGGCTTGTTCTACGCAAAAAGTTTGTTCCACAGACCCCCATTGATTTTGACAGCACTACTTGCATATCAAATTTCAGCTCAATCCGACAATATTTAGGAGTAGTTATTCACTTTTTGGCTTAAACTTCAGTTCCACTTATGGTAAGAAGCAGCTCGCTTCGCTCGCTGCCAATTACTTCATTGATGTATACTTCTGGGCAGCAAAGCAGGTTAACTGCCTATCAAGAGGGCATCACAGGCAATCACCCCTACAGGTCATTAACCTGTATCTTAGTTAGGTGACCCTGGTACCCTCAAAATAACCATAATAAAAAGGGTAACACCACCACTACCACCATCACCTTCACCAAAAGCAACACCATTAACAACAACAATCAACAACAGTAACTGCAACAAGAGTGAAAAAAACATCACAAGGGAAGAGCAGCTGAAGCTAAAAGCTCATCTAATCAACTTGAACTAAACCTGATATGAATCGAAAAGATTTTTGTCAATTTTTCTTCCACGATTTACCTCTCCTCCCCTCTCCCTGACAGTTTTGTAGGGGGAAGGAAAGGAAATCATGGCTTGTTGTTGGAAGGGAAAGGGGAGTGAAGAGGCTGATACTGGAGGACTAGAAAGGGTGAGGGGAGCGGCCCTCGTGGCGGGAAGAGTGAGACATGAAACTATAGAGGAGAAAAATTGAAAACGAAAAAAGGAGAGAAAACAAGAGAGCCTGAAGAGGAGAAGTATAGAAGAAAAATGTTAAGGCAGATGTCATAAAATAAAGAGAAAGCAGATATAATAGGAGGAGGAGGAATATTACATAAAATTACACAGAAAGAACAGAACCAGGAGACTTGCCAGTTTACAAAGAGGGTATCTACTGAACTGCGCACTACTACTACAAAACTACCTATTAGAAAAGAGGTGAATACATATTTAAAAAATCACATATAGAGGAATTTGGTTTGCTAAACTATTGTCAATGTTAGTTTATCAAGTGAAGGTTATTACACAAGAGTCATTATCAGAACCAATATTCTTAGATATATCCATTTAAAAAAAAATGTATTTATGTTGGTTTCGACATTTGCTAGTAACTTTTTCCATTGATCGTATATTCTAGTACTGAGATAATCGATTATTTCATTATTATAAGATATATATTTTCGAAGATCTGTGTTAAAACGCTGTACATCTAATTTCAAACCAAAATGTTTTGTTGTCTACTAAGGAGAGAGATCAAGAAAGTTATTTTGGTTGGTTTTACTGAATTATCTATGAATTTAAAAGTCTCTATAACATCCCAGAGGATTTTATGATTCATCAATGAAAACGTATATGCCTCTAATTTTGTGTTGTAATTCAGTGTTTCTTTCTGTATCAACAAATACAAATTAGTTGATACAGAAAAGTAGACTAATTAAACACACATTTCAAAGTTCCTGTTTCCAAAAAGAGGACGTTTGTACTTATAAACATATACGTATTAAACTACTACATGAGTATATACTCGAAGTTCAAGTCCCAGTAGGGGAAGGTGGGGCATAATAACACATGTGGATAATATGGACCACCCCTGTTTTCTGTGTTTTTAGCTGCTGCCAGCTATTGGCAAGGATGTGTACTTACTCATCGGTTCTTCAAACAACAGTAACATAAGAGCAGGCTTGGACCCTATCATTTGTCTATGTGTGAAACATCTCATAATATATCATGACCAGCTGATCAATTTTTGAGGGTCTGA
>JACEEZ010025606.1:85000-127500 GCA_016584305.1 Chionoecetes opilio | reverse complement strand
CCCCAGGTTGGGAAATATTGTGTTAGATAGTCTGGCAACCCTTAGTTGACCACCATTCATTACAAATTCTGGTGGTCACTGGCATCTGTAACATTAATGACAGACATAGAGGCCAGAAAATCGGAAAAATAATATATTGTTGTCTTCGAAAATAGTGCTTGGGATGAAAGGTGGATGTAGGTAATGTACATGTGTTGAAGGAACTACCACGTGTACGTAAGACTACCGGCCTCTTGTAGTTTCCTTATGTTCTTGACTCAAGTGGTTGTGGGCACCGGGCGGTAGGTCACGCCCCTCCCCGTTAACCCGGGCCTCATCATCGCAGCTCCACACACTTTGAAGTAGTGCCAAGTTATTCCTTTTTGATATCAACTTACTAAATAATACCCCACATCTCATCTAACTCAACCCTTACAGCCGACAATCACATATTCAATATACTTGGGAGGAGAGGATGGGGCGGTATAGAAAGATATATTAATAACCGCCATAAATTCCTCAACACTCTACCTTGGCGTGATCTTCTTCTTCTTGTTACCTCTACCGCTTATAGGCGCATCACTTGGCTGATTTGTACTAGAGAGAGCCAGATAATGATACTATAAGCCTCTCATACAAGGAAAGATCCTTATAATACTAATTATAATCCAGCAATAGTAAGAACATTTTTTGTAAATAATAGAAATAAGCCTTTGATAGTAAAAAAAGAAACGGTAGGCAGGACAGCTCGACGGCTACTGATGCGCGTCAACTTGTCAAGTTGTAGAAATGCCCCATTTGAAACGCTAGACTTGCCCCGACCATGGGCTTCGTCTGGGTTGGGGACAGACTCTTCATAGTCTTCCATAGAAGACAGTTCCATAAACCCTTTACTCTTCCTTTACATCTATTCCAAATGGAACTGTCGCCGAGAATTTCCGCGTCGGCGAGCGTTCCACTGTCGGCGACAGTTCTCGTTTGATGCTTCGGCGACAGTTCCTATCGGCGACAGTTCCATAAAACCCGCCAAACCATTGGGATGCCGAATGCCATGCCTGATGGCCGTTTGCCACGCATCCATTCATTCAAGTGGTTCACACAGGGGCTGCATGCTACGTGAGGGGCCCGCTTCTTATCTTGATATCACCTATACGGCACTTGAAGTAATGCAGATAAGCTGCTTTAACATTCTTTGTAAGAGGTTTCTTCAGACTGTCTGGGGTAAAAATTCCACATATGTAACAAAAACTGTCCGATGCATTCACACAGTTACGGCGCTCCATCACAGCCCGGTACAAGGTACTATATACGGTAAACCAACTAAAATTAGGACTCCACTAAATCAAACACATCATATCTGCAAAGAAAAATAAAATGTTTAAACATATGTCAATAGCTGTACGATCAGTAGGTAAAAATGTACTACACAGCCTGCTAACCCCTCGCCAATACGCAGCGCGCACACCCTCCCCTGCTCACTGCACAAACCACACTGACTCAAAAACACTGCACTGCCCTAAATAGGCTTGAGAAAAGAAAAGATTAAGAGTTTAAAATGAAAACATTGGTGAAACCTATTTCTGCAGATTTTACCCATCTTTTTTCATGAATTGCGTCTGGTTCTCAAAAACTGGACGTGATAGAGTTAATTGAACATCAGATTCGAGTTCAGCAGGGTCGATTTACCTATAGTCAGCTTCATTTAGTCCAGAACCATATCTTCGATTTTTTTTGTCGACCAGTGTATAATTCACATACTATTGCATGCTTCTTAAGTGTGACTCTGTGACTGAGACTGACTACTGAATAAACTACTACATTTATCTGCACCCACATTATTCCGTTGTGGTTGTGGTTTACATTTCGATCGTCCTTGGGGCAAAATGGCCCATTTACGCATGGGGTAAAATGGCCCAGATTGCCATGTACTGAAAAAGCTAGGTGTGAAACAAATATGGCAATAGCGGCCAAGGTAGAGATTAACAAGTCACATCAGAAGGCAAATAAAGCTACAGGTTGTATCCAAAAGAAGAAGAAGAAGAGGAGCGGCGCATCAACTGCAACACAACATGGGCCAAGTGAGTCCCAGGATCATGATGACAGTCTTTTTTTCTTCTTTTTTTTTTACATCACAATATACTGGCCAAGGCCACAACAAAAAGAGGTAAGACAAAGCCCGCTCAGTTGCCAGTCCTTATAAAGAAGACAGTAAGATAATAAAAAGGGGGGTGGGCCAATTTAGTTCGGGAGGTGTCTTGTCACTCTTCTTTTGAAAAGATTTAAGTCGTAGGAAGGTGGAAAAATAGGTACAGGAAGAGGGTTCCAGAGTTTATCAGTGAAAGGGATAAAAGAGTAAAGATACTGATTAACTCTTGCAGTAGGAAGATGGACAGAATAGGGATGAGTAGAATGAGTAGAAAGTCTTGTGCAGCGAGGCCGCGGGAGGGGGGGAGGCATGCAGTTAGCAAGTTCAGAAGAGAAGTGAGCATGAAAAGAACGGTAGAAGGTAGCAAGAGAAGCAACATTGCGGCGGTGATTTAAAGATTGAAGGCAGTCAGTCAGAGGAGGGGAGTTGATGAGACGAAAAGCTTTTGATTCAACCCTGTTTAGGAGAGCTGTATGAGTGGATCCCCCCCAAACATGTGAGAAATACTCCATACATGGGCGGATAAGGCCCCCGTAGAGAGCAGGCAGCTGGGAGGGAGAAAAAAAGGACGCAGACGCCACAGGACACCTAACTTCTTAGAAGCTGTTTTAGCATGAGATGAGATGTGAAATTTCCAGTTCAGAATTTTAGTAAAGGATAGTCTAAGAATGTTCATTGTAGAACAAGGAGATAGTTGAGTGTCATTAAAGAAGAGGGGATAGTTATCTGGTAGGTTTTATCGAGTAGATAGGTGAAGAAATTGGGTTTTTGAGGCATTGAATAGAACAAGGTTTTCTGTGGAAATTATCCACCTAAACCGCTCTCTAATTAGGAGAATGGTATGGTGGAATATGACGCCTCCCCTGTCAAAAAGGGCGACGAGTAAAAATTCCACCTATGTATATATTATTATAGAATTGGGTATATATTAAGATGCATTAAAAATAGTAATATAATTCTGGTGGTATTCACTTATAGTACCACAATTAATCAAAGGATTAACATAATATAAAAATTGTGAGGAAAATATTGGAGCCTCCAACGTGGAAGTTCCAATCTCGAGCTCAGCTGGTCAGAGATTTTCAGTGAAGGCGAGCATTCACGCATTAGTCCTACACGAAGAAGGTGTAGCCACTCTCTTGATTGTACACTAAGGTGTAGTCACGCTCATCTTTATATGTGTGAGCCAATATAACCGATCAATCGGTTAAAGCAAGGACGAGGTGGTATAAACACCACAACAGTGCCGCGCCGCGCCAGGTAACTGTGGAAAGTTAACCTTGGCACCACCGCGGCCTACCACCATCGCCGCCATTACTTGCACCATAACAATTATCCGCGCCCTAAAGCGACTACCACCACTCCCTCAAATAATAATCAAGCCTTCAAATCATGAACCCATCCATATACCACTGCTGAGTATACCTTAGTTAGCGTCTAAAATAGGGTACATGCCCAGTCCCTAGGTAGTTTTGGGGTTATAGCCAGGTGAGTTCACGTCATATTATTACTATAAATTTCAACAGTTTGGTGCCACGATGTGAGGATATCTTTGGGAATGTATATCAAGGTTAGACGTTGTGTGGGCACAGCTGATGCCCTCAGCGCGCAGTGGCGGTACGGAAAGTATGGAATCAGCGCTACTTTCGGGCACTCGAGGGTCGTGGCTGGATTTATTTGACAAAGACGCACGCTCAAGAAAAGTTACTTTAGTGGCCCTCATGACCTCACAGTTCTCTTTCCTGGGGGGTAATTGATATTATAGTCACCAGTTTTGCCCGCGGCCCCTTTGGTAAATAACCTGACTTGGCATGCAGTACTCAGCTCCACCTGTACTCGCCCGTCGGAAGGTCACAGTCAGATCAGCCACGGCACACAGGCCCGCCATTGGTAAGCTACCATCCGCCCAACAATGTTTGTGAAGTTAGTCATTATCAATAAATAAAGTGGTGGATGGTTATAGGCATGGGCATTCGCGCCTTGCTAGGCCGACTCCGTCCAATTGCACATTCACCCTTAGATTTACATAATTAAATTAGGGACTCCAACTCGTAAATTTTATCCAACCTTTTTCTTTTTTTTTTCTTTTTTTTTTCATTTCATCTAATCATCGATTAAAAATCCACGGCAAGGAAGGGCTAAAAGCCATGAGCGGCTAAATCTAGGATGGCTTACAAACATATATAACAAAGTGTGAGGACAGCAGCTGACGTGCGACTATCCCTTATGGACTCATAATATTTAAAGTAACAGGGCTGCTAATGCTAAAAACTAAATGGTGATAATTATGAAGAGGTCTTACTTTCAATCATTAGAAGCTGGGGAAAAGGGAAATTATTTAATTATGAGGACCAAGTATGATCAAGAAGGTTACAAAATACATGGACACCGGTATTCAAATATGAGCACTTTAGTGCGTGATCAGCAAACCCACACCCAAAGCCCTTTACCCCCACTTAAATTACAAGATTTGTCATTGCCCCCCATTTTGACGGGCGGTGAAAATTGGTATTTTTTTCTGGGATAAGTTCAAGTTGATTTGGGCATGATAGGACTGATTAAACAGAGGTACCATAAATTTAACCTCATTGTCTAGGTTCAGATGAGAGGTTATGCTGAGTACCATCTGCTTTGGTAAAGGATATATATTAACAGTTCTAGAAAAATGCCAATTATAATGTCGGCACTGAAGATTCTCTAGAGAAAATTATGAAGAAAAGATCGATAATGGAAGGAAATCTTTCGGCAAGTTATTTGGATCTACTGAGCTTCTCACAATCACAGAGAATTGGATAAAGAGTAAAGACGTTCAGAATAACCTTTAAAGGAACATGAAGGAGCCAGTGAAGCTCATAAACCCTTGCAGAGTCAGGGTATTCTGGATGGTCATAGGTATCGTTTTTGATATGGAAAAAACTACCAACCATGATGCGAGACCGCATAAATCAGAGGCCAATTAAGTAATTACTTCACGGTCAAGCAAATAGAGGAAGGATTATTACAAGAGGGACATTTGCAAGTATTGGCAGGAAACCCCCACCCCACAGGAGATTGAGATAACTAGACATAAAGTAATCAGCGATATCAGACACCGTTAGGGTTTAAAGAGCCCTCATTGGTGGGTAGTTAGCCTGCTCCTACTAAATTTTACGATAGGAAGAAAACCGTAGAAAGTTTCAACCTAGACCAGACGTAAACCACATTCAGACTACTCAAAGAAACAGGTGTCATTCCTTAATATAGGGTTATTACCAGTTAAGTCAGAAAAAATGTGCTTTCTGCGAGGGCGAACATCCCCCTCCACTTGTAATATATACCCAGATTGTTTCCACTAGGCTCAAAAGTTAATGGATCTAATAAAACTGCTAGCCTGGTAGTGGTAGACATGCAATACAAGCTGTCCTATTGTACTGGGTACTTGTAAGAAAGTGTAGAAAATCCATTCATCACATAGCCTTATGTTCCTAATGTGATGTGAGAAACAGACCTTACGGTCGTTAAAAATGGCAGTAAACTAATATTAGTAGTTCATCCCGCTGTCCATACGCAGAATTGAAGGCGAGCCACAAATGGAATCAGCCCTTGTGAAAATAATGTTTGACAGTGGTGCACAAAGATAATGATTAGTGGAAAGATAGTTGAATCTATTACAACTACCTATAATTAGCAGGTGAACTCCAAGCCATTCAGGCTTTCTGGCCAACAAGAAGCTCAAAGTTTTGACATTTGTTCGACACTAGTCAATTAGGAAATTATAAATGTATGGTAGCTGCGGTAGTTAAAACATCGGTATACCATTTAACTGTAAAAGGAATAAATCTACAGCTGAAAAGTTGAAAGAGAAAGGTGTTAGGATAGTAGAAATACCTTTGAAGATGTTGATGGGCCATACCTATAGACCACTGTATACCTGGACTGTTTCACGCGACAATGTTTTGAATTGCGGGGCTGCATAGGGGCCCGCTGGGGCGCCCGACAAAGGATATAGTGGTCTATGGACTTTTTCATATAGGACGGGTGTTATCAGTAGATATGGTATAATTGTAATCTTCGCATTAAATGTTCGTTTCATATAATATTATCAAATAAAAAAACAGTAAAACACGCTAAGACAATGCCATACTAGACTAGGAAGAAATAGGCATGAACTTAATATTCACTAACTCTTAGCCATTTAAACCTTTGAGAGTCAACTTCTTATCATGAAAGGTATCATTAAAAGTGCAATTGATTAGCTTTCCATGATGTATTTCGTTATCTGATAAATGAATTGAACCATGTCTAAATTAGCGTTGCATAAATAAATAACCTCATCCAATCGGGAAAATTACCCGATTGATGATTTTACTTATTTAGTTAACGCCTAATTTTATGCATGGTTGCTAATTCATTATCAGATAAAGAAAATATAGCAATGGAAAAGCTAATAAAATTGCGCTTATATGAACCCTTCATGATAAAAAGTTGACTCGCAAAGTTTTTAAATGGCGAAGAGTTGAAGTGGAATATTAAGTTCATGCATATTCTTTCATAGTCTCGTAATGGCATTTCTTAGCGTGTTACTGTTTTTTATTGATAATATTATAGAACAAACATTTCGAAGATTACAGATATCATATATACTGATAAAACCAGTCCATATGATCCGTATATATATATATATATGAATCCGAGCGGCCCTCCGAATTCGGGCCCTTGCGCGACAGGACGATATCCGGCGCAGTCTAGGTATATAAGTGGTCTATTGGCCATACCAATTTAATAATAAGCGGCTGATTATGTTGGGCGATTCCTAAGTAAGGTCATCAAAAGACATAACCATTTCCATGCTTCACAGTGGCCGGTGGTGATGTTATAATGGGACCTAATCCCACAAACCACCTCACCAGCCTGACAAGAGGAATGCATTCTAGTCATTGCACAACCACTCTGTTTGCTAGAATAGGAACTTCATTAGTCACCATTCACATCAACGAGTTATTGGAAGAGGTTTGATCCACGTGCCGTCAATTATGGGGATCTAGAAACTATCGTATAATACCTGAACAGTTACCTAAGAGGATCAAACAAACGTAGATCACTATGATCACAACTGTCAATTATGTAAATGGTAAAATATGAAATAGGTCTACCTTGGCAATAGATGCACCTGTGCTACCTTCCAATTATCACATGTAGAGCCAATTAAAGTTCAATAAGAAACCTGAAGAAAAATCAGTCTAAATTGGCTCGGCTATGATAAGCTAATTCAAGATCAATTAAAGGATGACTTTATCGAAAAACTGGACGGAGCAGTAAATCATAATATAAGGACATGATTTACCCATCAGCAGTGGCAAAGCTATCAAACCACTACCATTAGAATAGTTTTCAATTGTAGTTTCAAAACTAAAGAAAAGATGCTGCTTAAATGACTGCTGCAGACAGGACGAATCTCTGTCCAATCTAGGAGATGTCTAGTAAATTCAGAAACAGATAAATTCGCCTATGTGGCGGAATCTCTAATATGGGTACGCCGTCCGGTAGTAGGTCCAATGTAAACTTAATATAGATTATTTCGGAATTTTGGCAGGGTTGTTTTCTTATGTAAAACTTGAATTTTAATGGGTAGTTTGTTCACTAACCTTTTGGTTGAACCACTTCTCTTGCTATGCAAAAATGGACTTTTATATTTATACGCAAAAACATAGCTTAAAGGCGATTTTGCATAGACAAGAGCTACTCAAATGCAAAAAAAATGTAATTAGATAATCGTCTAGAAATTCCATTTTACATAGGAAATGCATGCCAAAGTTAGAGAAAAGGAAATTTTGGTTATAAGGCGTCCCCTAAACAGGGTACCAAAATAGTGGATTGGGTACCCCGATGGAGGAAGGACAAGACCAGGGCGATTGGTGCCCGACAGTCTATGGGAAACTGACACCCAAGTTTTTTTGATCAGGGAGGAGGAGCAGTGACTGGACCGAGGAGCCATCTGGAAGGTACCTTTGGCACTTTGTAACAGAGGACCGGTGCCAACCTGAGAAGCCTGCGTTTCAAAGTGGCCTCAGGCTCTCTATGATCTGCTGGGGACATACGACTCCACCGATCATGATCGTACTGCAAGGTGACAACTAGGGCCAACACGGGGTGGAAGGGTGGTACTCACGCCCAATAGGAGGAAGATGATGGGACCGCAAAGCTATTCTGGAGGTATAGGCCCGTGTTGCACACCAAAACGAGTTGCCCCTTCGCTACTTTATCACCAGCACGACGGGCCTACATCATCTGACACGCCTTCACGGGTTCCAGTGTGCAGTCTGCTGTCCAGCGTAATGAGATGCAGTACACAACGACAGGGAGTTCAGAGGAGCCCATTCTCAGGCCAGGCGGTGAAGATCTCACGGAGATACCGGAGTATATCCTGGTCAAAAATGTTAAACTGACCAGCAAGGTCTCCCTACAGCCGAGTCAGGCTGTGAAGGCGGGGCGTTCTCCCGTCCGAGCTGCAGGAGGGGGGGGGGGGGGGGGGGAAGTCAAGTGTGCCAAGGTGTCCCACTCCGATGGCTCAACCACAAGCCAGTCGCTCGTGTTACATTGTGGACCAGAAAGCATGGACTGACTGTCAAATAAACTGAACATCTTGAAATCCCGAGTCAAGTACTGCCTGCAGGTTGTTACTTCAAACGTCTAATACGACATCAAGGTTCACCACAGACTAGAGGAACGGCACCAAGCACAGCCTCACGCAGCGCAGAGTGATGAGGTCGCAGACAATAAAGTCCAAAACAGCGGGGACCTGCTAGTGCGGACAGGAGCATGGGTTCGCACACTCAGAAGTGTCCCCCTCTGGCGATGGCGAGTCAGAGTGAAGGAAGGGAACGACCGCAGGTTTCGCCGTGACCCAGATTTTGAAGCTGAGGGCTGGACGAGGGATAGTATGGGGGACACAGTGTAAGACCTCGCATCCACCTAAACTGAACTTGTCAGCCACCAGCTTGCAGACACTGATCAGCTGGCAGCCTGGCAGGTGCACGAGGGGGGGGGGGCCGGCATTCACCTGTTCACTGTACGGAGATCAGACCAGGAGATTCATGGCAAGCCGTTACGAGGTTCCGGAGTTCTCTATCCACACTCAGAGCACCGAAAGAGTCGTGAAGCAGGTGACAGAGGCTGCGGCAGCAGTGGTGGGCAGCAGGCCAGAGACCGGGTTCATCGGGCTCGGGCCCACACCAGGAGACCATGCCCTGCGTTAGGTCTAAGAAGGGACATGATGGACACGTTCTAGCTAAACGTAGAGGCTGTGACACTGTGATGGTAGTGCTGAATGAACCAAACTGATCAGAAAGAGCTTATCAAGCTATCATTGGATTCTCATATTGGTGCATGATGCAATAAACAGGACTAACCGGACACTGCGTATCCTTAAGCATTATTCGATACGTGGTGCAATATAAAAGGACGATTTTGCATAGTAACAAATTGCTCAAATGCAAAAATGGGAATAAGGTTAAAATCGTCTTAGAATTTCCATTTTACAAGGAAGAAATCGGCATTTTAAGTTGAGAAAAAAGATTTTTTGTTATACGGGGTACCTAATCTTAAGGCTCTCCTAAGATGAGGCTAAGGAAGAAGACAGAAATTTCACAAAATTCCTTTATGGCCTGAAATATACCTCAGGAAGATTAGCCCCTTAGCACATATAGGTTTAAAGTCAGTCTGTTTGGTTCCTGCTTAAGCCCTTTTTATAAATAAAATATTACAGTACCATTTTAGGGGTTCTGATAGCCCAGGGAAATTTGGGAAGAACTTCTATAGGGATAATTGCAGGGGACGAAATTCAGGGAAGAACTAATACAAATTTATAACCTGGCTAATAAAAGTGCAGGAAGGCCAGCCTCCACCTACAGAGTTGGAATACTAATTCTCTAAGGCTAGAATCTAGGATAATCAGGAAGGATTTTCTTAATATACGCACCAGAGGTCCCAATCAGTGTTAGGATTATGTGGAATGTAAAAAAATGATGAACTTAAGATTAAAGTGTCCCGATTTTTCTGATGTAAATCCTAACAAAGGAACACTCTTAAGTCAGGTCAGCCAAGTATTTGACACCTTGGCATAGTGAGCCCAATAACTATAAGGGGGAAATGTCTAATACAAAATGCCTGGGGAGAACACCTCGATTGGGATACCCCCTGATGGGAAATATACAACAGACGGGGAGACTATAAAATCTGAGTTCAATAGATAATGAAGTCACTAAGTATGAGAAAAATGCTGATGGGCGACAACCCCAGCAAACTATACAACTGTTGTGATGTTCAAAAAGTGCATTCGGTGCAGGTAGAGTATCTTAAAGCAGGAGAGGAATGTAATTTAATTATGTCTAAGGCTCGGGTGCCCCCAAATAGCCTAGAACCTTGCCTCATGTAGCTGACTGCATTATATTAGGCACTAAATAGTACAATACTAAGTAATTTATTACAAATGGGTGAGGTATATATGTGGACCAAAGTGAATTTGCCGACACTGGTTAGTGAACATAACACAAAAAAATTCCCTTATGCTAGAAGGAATCGGTTGTAAGATAAATGATTTAGGTTCCACATTTTCACTATAATCATGTAACCAAGGAAAACCCAGCTGTACTTTGTCCAGAGGAAACAACTATCCGCAAACAAAATACAGGGATGGTGAAAGTCCTACCTGGTGGAAATAAAATTAATGGCCTATCAAAAGGGCATAGTAAGTCAGACATATAGAAGATAAATTATGAAACCTACATGATCCCAGATCCGTTATGGAATAACCAGGTTTCCTTATTAAGCAAACTATTAAAGACTACTAATTGTCTTCAAATTCATAACAGAGGGATAGTTATGAATTCTTTGAAGTTGGCGTTATAAGAACAATACAAAAGCAGGGATTCCTGAGGAAGATCAGCTCTAGCCTCGGCCAAAGCCCCCGTAGGAACAAATCATCAACATCATTAGGTCTATTCCTAGATAAATGAGGGCATCATTAGTGTCGAGGAAGAATTTGGAAAATGCTGATCTTCCCGATAAACCGCAATACCATGATAAGTCCCAAACGTCATCTTCTTACTAAATTGCTAGTGATGAATCTCATGGGAACTCGTTACATGACGGAATGGCGACACATTAAGCCTATCTCAGGAGAGAAGTATGGATACTGAAGGGTAGACAGGCAGTTAAATACTACCTCAAATCTTGTATCAAATGCAAGAGATATGAGGGAAGACTGATCACCTATCCCGGGCCCCTGAAACTCCCCATGGATCGAGTACAATTATTAAAAACCATTGATGTAGCTGGTGTCGACTATAATGGGGCAATAAATAATACAGGAGATAATGCCTCCCCCCAAGAAAAGTTTATGTCCTGTATTCACTTGCACCTCTACAAGGGCTGTTCATTTAGAAATAGCTGTATTTAAGTGCCGAAACCTTTATTCAAGTGTTCCAGCGGTTTGTGGCTCGGCCGGTAGTGTACTCGGATTGAATTAGTGATAATGTACTAACTTCGTAGGAGCCTCCCCAATATTGTTAGAAATATTAAATCATCCATCAGTACAAAAATCCTCTAGAGTAAGGAAATGCTCAGGACCTTTACTACCCCTAGGAAGGAACATTGGCAAAATGTTTCACGAGAGAATGATTGGCCATAGTTAGTCTGTCGAGGAAAACTCTCCACAGAAAAGCTAGGTCTAGGAAGACCTGAAAACCATAGTGACTGAGATTGAGACAAGTACAATAACGACCTTAACCTACTTAGTGATTCATCAGTAAAATGATATGAAGCTCTTACTCTTCACAATTAATGTATGGGAGAAGACTGGAACCCATTCTTTAATAGAAATAAGGGAAAGATAACAGGATCCTACAATAAATGGACTCGGTTCAACATCTCCGGGAAGGTTATCACACCTTAAGTAAATTTATGGGCTGGGTATAAGCATGGATGTGCAGATTATTACGAGTTTCTAAGGGAAAAGTTTTTGGGGTTCAACAGCCAGAAAATCCCCCCCAAAGTCCAATCAAAGTAGGAGATATAGTAATCCTTAGGGGAGATATGCCTCGTTCGCAATGGCATATAGGAAAAATAGCAAAATTGCATACTGATAGAAAGGGGATGTGAGGTCAGTGGAGTTTACTAGTGAGGTGACAACGACAGTGTGTGCGGACGTACATATTGATTCCCTAGAGTTAGCTGAGAGGTAGAGGAGGACTCTAAGTCTGCGTCTTGGCAGGCCCACTTAGGGGGACGCCCGACCTCGGATGGCAAACTGCTTTAAAGTGAAAAACACTGGAGAACCTCATAAAAAGGGGGTCAAATTACCTGAAGCAAACCTTAATTTTCGTGGACCCCGGTGTGGAAATGTAATCCACCAAACCGGCTCTCTAAGTAGGAGAAATGGTATGGTGGAAATTGACGCACCCCCCGTCAAAAACGGAGCACGTAGTAAAAATCCACCTATGTATACAGTAGTATAGAGTTATATATATTAATATATATAAAATGCATTAAAATAGTAATATAAATTCTGGTGGTAATACTATAGACCACACTTAATCAAAGGTAACATAAATAAGAATTGTGAGGAAAATATTGGAAACCTCCTACGGGGCGGTGCCAATATCGAGCGCGCTGATCAGAGGATTTTCAGTGAAGGCGAGGCCCATTCACGCATTAGTCCTACACGAAGAAGGTGTAGCCACTCTCTGATTGTTACACTAGGTGGAGTCACGCTCATCTTATATGTGTGAGCCAATATAACCGATCAATCGGTTAAAGCAAGGACGAGGTGGTATAAACACCACAACAGTGCCGCGTCGCGCCAGGTAACTGAGGAAAGTTAACCTTGGCACCACAGCGGCCTACCACCATCGCCGCCATTACGTGCACCACAACAATTATCCGCGCCCTACAGCGACTACCACCACTCCCTCAAATAGTAATCAAGCCTTCAAATCATGAACCCATGTACCACTGCTGAGTATACCTTAGTTAGCGTCTAAATAGGGCATCATTGCAGTCTAGGTATTTCTTGGGGTAATAGCAAGGTGAGTTCACGTCAATTATAACTATAATTTCAACATAATATACTTTTGCCCCAGTCAGAAAGTATAGAAAGATCAGATGTTAGGCGCTCAGTGGCATCTCTCCGTGAATCACTTAGTTCCTGTTGAGTTGAAAGTTTAATAAATGACGTTGAAAAATGCAGGGTAGAATCATCAGCGTAGAAGTGGAAAGGAATTTGAGTTAGACTTAGAAGATCATTAATGAATAATAGAAAGAGAGTGGGTGATAGGACAGAACCCTGGGGAACACCACTATTGGTAGATTTAGGAGAAAAACAATGTCCGTCTACAGTAGCTGCAATAGAACGGTTTGAAAGGAAACTTAAGATGAAGGTACAGAGAGAAGGATATAAACCGAATGACGGTAGTTTGAAAATTAAAGATTTGTGCCAGACTCTATCAAAAGCTTTTGATATGTCAAGGGCAACAGCAAAAGTTTCACCGAAACCCCTAAAGGAAGATGACCAATATTCAGTTAGGAAAGCTAGAAGATTGCCCTTTACGGAAACCGTACTGACGATCAGATAGAAGATTGTGAGCAGATAGATGCTTAAGAATCTTCTTATTATGTATAGATTCAAAAGCTTTAGAAAGGTAGGAAGTCAAAGCTATAGGACGGTAGTTTGAAGGATTAGAACGGTCACACTTCTTAGGAACAATGTTGGATGTGAGCAAAATTTCAGCAAGAAGGAAAGGTGGAAGTAGATAGACACAGACGGAAAAGTTTGACCAGGCCAGGGTGCAAGCACATAAGCACAGTTTTTGAGAACAATAGGAGGGACTCCGTCAGGACCGTAAGACTTCCGAGGATCTAGGCCAGAAAGGGCAAAGAAAACATTATTAAGAAGGATATTAATAACAGGCATAATATAGTCAGAGGGTGGAGGAGAAGGAAGAACAAGCCCTTCATCAACCAGAGTGGAATTTTCAGCAAAGGTATGCGGGAAGAGTTCAGCTTTAGAAATAGATGAGACAGCTGTGGAACCATCTGGGTGAAGTATAACAGGGAAAGTTGAAGAAGAAAAATTATTAGAATTGTTATTAGCTAGATGCCAGAAGTCACGAGAGGAATTCGATTCAGAAAGATTTTGACATTTTCTATGAATGAAGGAGTTTTTGCTAAGTTGAAGTCTGTTTATCTTGCAGTGAAAAATACAGTAAGAGAGCAGGTGAAGGGTGGATCCAGTGTATTACTTGTAAGCACTGGGCCCATGACGACTGTGCAGGTGTAGATAAAGATGATGTTGAATTTATCTGTGAATTATGTGTGTAATTACCTCCGCCAACGAAGTTGGAGGGGTTATGTTTTCACCCCGATCTGTCTGTCTGTCTGTCTGTCTGTCTGTCTGTCTGTCTGTCTGTCTGTCTGTCTGTCTGTCTGTCTGTCTGTCTGTTTGTTAGTGTAGTACAGGATTTCTCAAAAAGTTATGACTAGATTTGGACCAAACTCGGTATACCAAGTCTATTTGGTATAAAGAAGAACTGATTAAATTTTGGATGAAATCTATTGACAACTGTTGCCATGGCAACCAATTGATGAAATATTCGGCCTGAGATATGCGCTCATACTGAGTGCATATATATATATATATATATATATATTATATATATATATATATATATATATATATATATTATATATATATATATATATATATATATATATATATATATATATATATATATATATATATATATTTATATATATATTGATGAAATATTCGGGCGGAGGTATGCGCTCTACTGAGTGCCCCCCCTAGTTCTAATAGTTATCATTATTTTTTGCTGCTGATTAGCATAGTTCCATTGAAGAAAGGCGAGGACAAAGTGTTTTATATATTTTTTATATTAATAGTGATTATATGTTATGGAAGGCTATGTCACATTTTATTTGCGAGTAGTTTCATAATATTCCATTGTCGTTCATGCTCATGAGCAAAGGAGGATTGATCTTTTTAATGGAATAAAAACAAATTATTTTAGTTTTACGTCAAATATTTTGTTTAGTATGATTTTCTATCTGCAGGTAAATTTTGAAATGTTCCCAAGCATTTCTTTATGACGGCCATTTTAGCCAATATGTGTGGGCCATTTTGCCCAAACCCGTGTACAAAACGGACCACCTGCGGTTATTTTATTATTTTCATTCTCATGAGTAAAGGATTCGAACTGGTTCTTCCATAGAGAGTTTATTTTGTTTAATGATGCATAATGATTGAAAAAGCAGCATCTGTCTTAAGATATATTGCAAAAGTTTTGCAAGTAACTTGATTTAACCTTAAGTTTGCCATTTTGCCCAACCTTCCCCTTCGGCTTACTGGGACTGAGAGTGCTGTGAAGTGTGGGGCAGGTGTATCCAGCTTCTTTTCTGTGAATACAGGAGTGAGGCAAGGGTGCGTCCTTGCCCCATCACTTTTCAACGCTTGTATGGACTGGGTATTGGACAAGGTTGTAGATCAAAGTGATTGTGGAGCATCCGTCGGCAACACCAAGATCACTGATCTTGTTTTTGCCGATGATGCAGTAATCTTTGCTGAGTCACTGGAGGTCCTGGTGATGGCTCTCGAGGCGCTGCACGAGGAGGCAAAGCCTTTGGGACTTGAGGTCTCCTGGCTCAAGACCAAGGTCCAGGTGTTTGGAGACTTACTAGATGAAGCAGTACAGTCTGTTCATGCGTGTGGCGAGGACATTGAGATCTTGGAAAGTTTTACATACATTGGTAGCGCAGTTCATAATGACGGCGGGTCACGTCAAGAAGTCTTACGACGGATTGGCATAGCCCACGGTGTTATGGACTCGCTCAGCGGGAGTATTTGGCGTTGTTGGTATCTGTGCAGAAGGACAAAGATCCGGATCTTCAAGTCGCTTGTGATCCCTGTCTTACTCTATGGTTGTGAGACATGGACACTAAATAGTGACTTGAAGAGAAGAATCAATGCCTTTGGTAATAAGTGTCTCCGCAGAATCATAGGGTATCGCTGGGATGATTACGTGTCAAATCAGCGATTGCACCGTGAGACTGAATCGAGGCCTATTACCTGCATAGTCCGTCAGCGCCAATTTCGGCTATATGGGCATGTGGCACGCTACCCTGAAACCGATCCTTCCCATCGGGTTGTATCTGTAAGAGACAATCCGGCGTGGAGGAGGCCAAGGGGGCGCCCACAAGGCTCGTGGCTGGGGCAAGTTGATGTTTCTTGTCGCGAGCTGCTTGGTATGGGAAAGGAGCCTGCATGGGAGCTCGCGCGTGGTGACCCCTGGGAGTGGCGTCGTAGGGTGGGCGAGGCGACGCGCCCCCCGGCGTATGCCCCCAATGATTGATTGATTGATTCCCCTACGTGAAAATGTGCGATCAGCAATGCAGAGGATGAGTTACCCCACACCATCGTATTCCTGGTGAGACCGCAGCGGTCACCGGGTGAGGAGCCACGATTCTACCAAACTGATCTTACCAGAACACTTCATCGCCTCGCGTGGCACCACTCAACACTCAAAACGTGAAAAAGAAAGATGTACCAAATAACCGTGCAAGTGTTGGCTTGTGTGTGTGTGTGTGTGTGTGTGTGTGTGTGTGTGTGTGTGTGTGTGTGTGTGTGTGTGTGTGTGTGTGTGTATTCAACTAGTTGTATTCATCTAGTTGTATTTTACAGGGCTTGAGCAACGCTCGTATGGCCACGTCTCCATATAAACATTTTTTTATCATTCATCCTTAGTGCTTAGTGTTGGGGGAAGCCACCACCCCGGGAGGCGGCTCACAAACCCCCGGCTAACACCCGGTACCCATTCACTGCTGGGTGGACAGGGGTTTTAAGAAGGCCGCCCGTCAGTCTTCGCTCCGCCCGGGGATCGAACCCGGGACTTTTTGGTTGTGAGCCAAGCGTGCTAACCGCTACACTACGGAGTACCCTCCGTACTCCGTAGTGTGTGTGTGTGTGTGTGTGTGTGTGAGTGTGTGTGTGTGTGTGTGTGTGTGTGTGTGTGTGTGTGTGTGTGTGTGTGTGTGTGTGTGTGTGTGTGTATTCATCTAGTTGTATTCATCTAGTTGTATTTTACAGGGCCTGAGCTGCAGTCGTATGGCCCCGTCTCCATATCAGCATTCTTATCATTCATCCTTAGTGTTGGCCGAAGCCAACACCCAGGGAGGCGTGTCACAACCCCCGGTTAACACCCGGTACCCATTCTTTGCTGGGTGGACAGGGGCTCGGGTTTTAAGGAAACAGCCCATCTGTCGCCGCTCCACCCGGGGAGCGAACCCGGGACTTCTCTTTTGTGAGCCGAGCGTGTGTGTTGTGTATGTGTGTGTGTGTGTGTGTGTGTGTGTGTGTGTGTGTGTGTGTGTGTGTGTGTGTGTGTGTGTGTGTGTGTGTGAAGGAAAAGAGAGAGAGAGGAGAGGAGAGAGAGAGAGAGGAGAAGAGAGAGAGAGAGAAGAGAGAGAGAGAGAGAGAGAGAGAGAGAGAGAGAGAGAGAGAGGAGAGAGAGAGAGAGAGAGAGAGAGAAGAGAGAGAGAGAGAGAGAGAAAAGTTAAAAGATAACGCATGTGGAACAGCCGAGCATGTGATAAAATTATAAATTAATATTTTTTGATTAAAACCTTTCAATTATCTCCTATAAGTGAAGGTCAAGATCTCAAGCCTCCTCCTAATATCTCTTTTTAATTCCGTTCCTTCCCCAGCCCCGTGGCATTACGTTGCCGCACGCACCCACACACACAGAAACAGAGAGAGAGAGAGAGAGAGAGAGAAAAGAGAGAGAGAGAGAGAGAGAGAGAGAGAGAGAGAGAGAGAGAGAGAGAGAGAGAGAGAGAGAGAGAGAGAGAGAGAGCGAGAGAGAGAGAGAGAGAGAGAGAGGAGAGAGAGAGAGAGAGAGAGAGAGAGGAGAGAGAGAGAATAAATAATAAATAAATAAATAAATAAAGCTTATTTCCACCGGTAGAGGTTATTCTTGTTAGAGAGAGAGAGAGAGAGAGAGAGAGAGAGAGAGAGAGAGAGAGAGAGAGAGAGAGAGAGAGAGAGAGAGAGAGAGAGAGAGAGAGAGAGAGAGAGAGAGAGAGAGAGAGAGAGAGAGAGAGAGAGAGCACACAAACACACAGTCATCACATTTTCTTATCATATCGATGAAATTATGAATTAGGCCATGGTAGTCCGGCAGATAAACGCCAAATATGTGCTTGACCTCATTTTGGATTATAAAGTTTTTTTTAATGTTGATATAATCAACATCAAGTATGACAAGGTGTCATCCGGCAGTTTCTGAATATATATGCCTATATAACCAGACAGTTCTCTCTCAGACTACCCCTAGAGAGCTGTCTGCTAGTGCTTATAGTGTTGGCCGAAGCCAGCACCCCATGAGGCGGGTTACAAACCCCCGGCTAACACCCGGTACCCATTCACTGCTGGGTGGACAGGGGTTCGGGTTTTAAGGAAACAGACCAACTGTTTCCGCTCCGCCCGTGGATCGAACCCGGGACTTCTCGGTCGTGAGCCGAGCGTGGTTCCCCTACACTACGGAGTTACTACACCTACATGTGTACTACATGTGTAGTTAAGTTTATAATGAAATAATATTTATAATTTATATATTTTGTTTGTTTCTAGGTATTTGCAATGATACTTGTGCGGTGCGGTGGTACTTCGTAAGTCATGGCCAGTGAGTGCTTCTTCAAATGGAGGTTTGCGTGTGATGACAAGCCAGAAAAACTGGTCGAGTCTGGACTGAGAAGAATTGAAATCATCATCAAGGGCAGCATAATATATCTCGACGGTAAACATCAAGCACTTTAGGACTCAGTGCAAGAGGATCGTGACTTTACTGTGAAATGCCATAAGAGCTGTGTATGTACATATACATCAAACAGTCAGATACAGAGACAAATCAAAAGAATAAAACAAAATGAATGACCTTCTGTGATTCTCCCCAAGATCTGATGAGCATATTGGAAGAACTTGCCAGCAGAAGTAAAACCACTAAACTATGGGTTGACATACTCATAAAGCCAGTATTCATCATGATGATGTTTATCAGAGCAGAGAGGGAAGGAGACTGGCCACTTCACTTTGAAGCCATTACCCTGATGATGCCCTACTTCTACGCGGCTGGCCATGTGCACTACGCACGATATGGCCTCTTCTATCTCAGATCGATGGAAGCTCTCCCCACCAAGGTCCTGGATCTGTTCATGAAAGGAGAGCATGTGCTAAGACATATTCCTGGGATCTGGAATGGGATCTGGAGCGACATGTACATAGAGACTACTTTCATGAGGTACGGCCATGGGAAAGGAGGCATCATCGGCATCACTTTGAAGCCTGAAACACTCAAAATATGGGCCTTAAGTCTTCACCTCTGCAGCAAGTTGGAGTCCAACCTCAGCGAAATGGTCGATGGGGATGGAGGTAATGTGCAGATCATTCACAAAGAAGAAGCTCAAGCTAGGATCTCCAGTGACAGAAAGGACAGAGAAGGCATCCGACACAAGCTCGAGTTGAGCATCAATCCTCTGGCTCCAGTGAGTCATCCTGAAGGCATAGTGAATATTGTCAGTGGCAGCAGGGTAGGTCCTGCTACAGTCAACGTGCAAGATTCCCTTGAAGTTGGAAGAGAACAGATGGCTGAATTCGAAACGACTTGGCCGGAGCATTTCCATGATACCATCAACAAAAAGATCACGACCATGGCAGTGACGAGGAAAAGTGTAAATGTTGGTGAAACAAAAGTGTTTGAGACCAGCCTCATCTACTCAAGAGTAGTAGGTCTTCAGGCCAGTTCCCGTCAAGCGGACATCAAGGAGGTTCTCGCACATGAGCTGGCACCAATCCCAACATCAATGTTCACAGATGCAGGAGAGATGAGATGCTCAACAGGAAAATCCGTGTTGAAGACTCAACTGAAAGTTGAGGTCTCATCCAGAAATGCGCCAAATACAGACATCACAATCATAGATGATTCTGCTCTCCTCTGGGTGATACACTGGCCTGTGGGTGGTACAGTAAAAACGTATGTGTTAAACTTCAGACAACATATTGAGTGGAAGCTGCAAAAAGGAGATGTGTACTTGGTGTTTGATCGGTACTATGAGTACAGCACAAAAGGTGTCACAAGAAGTGTGAGGAACACTGAAGCCAGTAGAGTTCACCAGCTCAAGGTTACAACGGAGCTGCCATCACAGAAAGTAATCCTGACTGTCATTGAAAACAAGAAGCAGCTCATTGACATAATCTGCACTGAACTCAAAGGAGAGGTTTCGTTCCATCGAAACCACATACAGAATCACAAGCTGATCATCACATCCCAAGACAAAACTCCGATTGAGATCAGCAATGGAGGACTTATCATCAACAGAGGGGATATGAACACTACACATGAAGAGGCAGATATCATCATCGTTCAACAAATGCTCATGGCTGCAAAGGAGAAACCCACAAGCATCACCGTCTTATCAGATGACAAAAACGTGTTTGTACTGCTTCTACATTACTATCTGGATGATGGTCTTAAGTTCATGGTGAGTATGGAATCTCCAATCAAAGATCGAGCAATAGTCGATGTCGGCAAGACCGTTGAGAAGCACATAGATATCATACCAGAAATCCTAGCTGCTCATGTACTTTCTGGTTGCGACACAGTTGCTTGCTGTTTCGGATTTGGAAAAAGCACTGCTCTGAAAGTTGTAAGAAGTGGACTTCTTCTGTCACTTCTGGGACAAATTGATGCTTCGATGCCCTCGGTGATACAGCAGGCAACGAAATTCATGACTGCTTGCTATGGACAGAACAACAGTGACACGATGTCAAATGCACGACTCAGTGTTTGGGCAGCAAAAACAGGCAAAGGGTATACATCAGCACCTAAATTATGCTCTCTACCACCGACCAGCGAGGCCTTCGAGGAAAACGTGAAATGTGCGCATCATCAAGCATCCATATGGCGCGCTGTGAAAGACGCGGATCCACCAGAACTGGACGTTGAAAAATATGGAAGGAAGAAAGATGAAACCAACAGATCCCTTGTACCTACGACAGTCCCGGATACAGTCAGCCTTGCACCAAATGCTGTCTTGCGACTGATCAGGTGTGGATGCGAGAGTGACACACCTTGTCGTTCATACAGATGTGGTTGCCGGAGTGCCAATCTGTCGTGCACAATGTTCTGTGCCTGTCACGATGGAATTTGCTGCAACACAAATGCTTTGTGACTTGTGACAGTGCTATCAGTCGAAAAATCAAAATCCATATCTTACGTTTAACAGAATACATAAATGTTCTCAGTGATTAAACCAACAAGTTGTGTCTCATGTGATTTAACCACAAATTAACTCATGCGTCGTTGCAATAAAGGCAAAATAATATACATATGAGCGTTTATTTTATGAATAATACCACGCAGACCTTGCCAATCCGTGCTAGTGCATGTCATTAATCAGATCTAGTAATGGTTGTTGAGAAAGTGAATTTTCTGCAATGAAAAACCCATTTATGGCGGCCATTTTGTTTTTTGTGTGTTTTATTGATATAATAATGGCAGCATTGTAATCTTGATGCCTGAAAACATATAAAAGGACTTGTCATTCGTGTTTCTATATCATATAGTTACGAAGATATGAGGAAAATAGATTTTCCCAGATTCGATGGCGACCATCTTGGATCTCGCATCCTAGCACAAATTGCTCAAGTATGACAAGATGTCATCCAGCAGTTTCTGAATATATATGCCCTTACCATCAATAATCAACATTAAAAAAAAACTTTATACACCAAAATGAGGTCCCATGGTACTTCTGCCGGACTATGGTGGACGTATATCGAAGAGGCAGCAGCACTGGTTTATGTTAAGCTGTAGATTTCAATCTGTCCATTGCTTGTATGGATTTAAATACATGCGTCTTCTTTTTGTCAACTAGCAGCACAAAAGCATCCGTGGATTGTCGTTAAACTTTACATGAACTTAAACGTCATCCACATTAGTTTCAGAACGAACATCGGCTTGACATTATCTAATCCTCTTACATGCACTCGAGCCTTGTAAAAGCATCCAAGCCAAAAAGCAGATAAACGACTGAGCCAAGACATATATATATATATAGTTCTACGTCACTTGATGTTCCATTTTTTTTCGGTTTGATAAACTTATAATTGTATCCTGCTTATTTGAAGGACGGAAAAATAATATTAGAGTAGATAAGTCATGCAATTACGTTTGTTGAAAAATATACACAGGAGTGAGCAGAAAAAAGCCTGTATTGTTTTTGCTTAAGGGAGAAGTGTATGATTGGTTGGTCGTCACACCACATAATTATACAGGTTGAAACTTTATACAGTAAACAACAGTGCAAATAGTTATTATTCAATTACATGATGAGTGAAATAGGGAAATGATAGAGAGAAGCTCATTACTAATTTCCTAGGTCTCAAATCTGCCTCGTAGCTTTTCACTGATGGTGCAGGGTGTCCTCTTCTTGCTATTACTGCAAAGGTACATACATATATTGCATTAATGCGCCATATAAAGCTGCAGGGAAGGGAATACAATTAGGTATTAGTTATGACGGTTACATGTAACTGCTTTGGTCATTGACTCCTTCCCCAAGACGTTTATCAGTTCTACGACACCTTCACTGGCTCATTCGTATTCTGCATTTGGGGTCTCATTAGCGGTAACAAAGGAGAAGCAGGTCTTGTTCGTAAGTTTTGGATGCATAAAATAAGAAATCCAGAAGATAGACGTAAGTGGGAGAAAAGGAAAACGAATAAATGTGCATAAAAAAGAAAACAAGAGTGTGTGTGTGTGTGTGTGTGTGTGTGTGTGTGTGTGTGTGTGTGTGTGTGTGTGTGTGTGTGTGTGTGTGTGTGTGTGTGTGTGTGTGTGTGTTGTGGTGAGGAGAGAGAGATGAGAGAGAGAGAGAGAGAGAGAGAGAGAGAGAGAGAGAGAGAGAGAGAGAGAGAGAGAGAGAGAGAGAGAGAGAGAGAGAGAGAGAGAGAGAGAGAGAGAGAGAGAGAGAGAGAGAGAGAGAGAGAGAGAGAGAGAGAGAGAGAGAGAGAGAGAGAGAGAGAGAGAGAGAGAGAGATACTGATACTGATACTGATACATTTATTTGGCCCTTTAGCAATACAGTAATGTAAACTATATATACATGTATATATTATAAGGCTTGGTCTGTTGAGCCGGAGCTCTTATACAGACCTGTTGCGAAACATAGTTGCCGATTTAGGTCAGACAAATAAGGCCCGAGAAATAATATAAAAAATAAATCGCATTACCTTTAAAAATTCTACCAAAGATAATTATTATATAAGCAATAGTTAATAACATACAAAAATTAATGTGAATAAAAATGAAATACAAATAGAATATACGCAAATCTTGATGAGGCAAAAACAAATGCTAATATTAACAAACACACAAGCATACAAAAAACTAAAATACACATGAACAAACAAGGATTAGATTTATTGATCGAATTTTTTCTTCTTTATTTTACCCTTGAAAATGTTACTATCGGTGATGTGTTTTAGATCTTCTGGCAGCCGATTCCACAGTTTTACTCCCGTAACCGTAATGCTTCGCTGTGTATGGGACGTTCTACATATAGGAATTTTTAGATCATTTGGTCTTCGGCTATTTGAGTTGTTAGACATGAACTGAAAACCACTGTCAACTTGGTATGTGTATAATGCTTTATGTATAAATATATTTGCTTGGAGGGATATAATATCAGTTAGTTTGAGTAAATTTAGGTCTTTAAAGAGAGGGTCTGTGTGTGCATATCTGTGATTGTGAGACATTACACGTAACATTTTTTTTTGAGTAATGAAAAGACTGTCAAGTAAAGTTTTAAATGCTCCTCCCCATACAGCTGAACAATACAAAAGGTGTGGATAGGCTATTGATAAGTATATTTGTCTTAAACTATCAATGGTTATATTGTTTCGTATCTTATGTAGTACACCATTTATTTTACAAAGCTTAGTAATCACCTCTAGTATATGAGATTTCCATTTCAGTTTATCATCAATAATAACACCCAAAAATGTATATGCACCAACTTTCTCTAAAATAAGATTGTCTATGCATACATCAATATTTGGTGGTTGAATCATCAAAGAACAAGATACCATATAAGAAGTTTTAGTAACATTCAAGGTTAATTTATTACTTTTTATCCAGTTTGAAACATGAGATAGTTCTGCATTTAATGTGTTTTTAATGTCAGTGAGACTTTGTCCCCGACTAAAAATAGTGGTATCATCAGCAAAGAGAAGAAATTTGAGTTTATTAGTGCAACGTGTGATATCATTGATATATAATAAAAATTAAATGGGACCCAAAATTGATCCTTGTGGTACTCCAAAACTAATAGATGTGAGAGAGGATAGTGCATTATTATAAACTGTACATTGCTTCCTGTGACTTAAATAACTTACAAACCAATTATGTGCAGCACCACGGATTCCGTAAACCTTCAATTTTTCTAACAAAATAGAATGAGATATGGTATCGAAGGCTTTAGACAGATCACAAAAGACTGATATCTGATATGCTTTACTATCTAATGTATCATATATATTTTGACAAAGGTGATGCAAGGCAAGTTCAGTGGAGTATTTGGGGCGAAAACCATATTGAGACATAATAAACCATATTGAGATAATAATGAAAATTTGGAAATGTAATCCATTAATCTACTAACAACTATTTTCTCAAAAATCTTACTAAACCTAGGAAGGATAGAAATTGGTCTGTAGTTCGTATGTATAGATTTTTCACCCTTTTTATGTATAGGTACCACTCTAGCAACTTGAAGGCATGAAGGGAAGCAGCCTTCCTTGAAAGACCTATTAATGATGTAGACTAGGAAGGGAGAAACTTCATGATTGCATTCCTTGATTATTTTCATGTTTATATCATCGTACCCTGGAGCAGTAATCTTAAGCTTGTTGATGACAGTTTTGATTTCTGAAAGTGATGTTGGACTAAAAAAGAAAGAAAACAGAACAGATTCAGGCAGGTATGAAGTATATGGAACTGCCGATGGTTGGATATTCATAGCTAACTTCTTTGCAACATTACAAACGTACCCATTGAATGATTCAGCTATTTCTTGATTATTACTTGAAACATTTTCAAGGAAAGAAATTGAATCTGGCAACTTCTGCTTATTATATTTCCCTAATAATGAATTGATTGTTTCCCATGTCTTCTTGATATCACCCGCATTATCCTTTAGTTTAGATTTATAATAGTTTTCTCTAGCTGCTTTTATCAGAGAAGTAAGTTTATTTTTGTATTGTTTGAAATTTTCCCATATGTAAGTGGGCCATTTAGCATAAAGTTTCTGTAATTTATTACGATGTTTAATGGAAGTTTTTATTGCTTGGGTTATATACGGTTTACCAATATGTTTTTCTTTGAAAGTGCATTGTTTTAGAGGGAAGTGTATATCATAAAATTTCAGAAAACTTTTCATGTAGATATCAAAACTTTCATTTATATCATGTCTCATCTATGTCTGAGAGAGAGAGAGAGAGAGAGAGAGAGAGAGAGAGAGAGAGAGAGAGAGAGAGAGAGAGAGAGAGAGAGAGAGAGAGAGAGAGAGAGAGAGAGAGAGAGAGAGAGAGAGAGAGAGAGAGAGAGAGAGAGAGAGAGAGAGAGACAGAGGATTTTCATCCTATCTAGACACTTTGCAAGTACCAACTACAAGGTTATTGACTATACAAAGCACCGCCACGTCAGCACGAACTAGGCGGACTCGAACCGCTGACCGAATGCGCAGGGACGCTACACATTGCAAGCTCACGTCTCTACCAACCTTGCCACCCTGACGGGCAGACAGAGACAGAGACAGAGACAGAGACAGAGACAGAGACAGAGAGAGAGAGAGAGAGAGAGAGAGACGGCGTGGGGTACTTTGCTGCGGGACGGGGTGGATAATATGTCGCGAGCCCTTACTTCCCGCCTCCTGGCCCTTCAGAGACGCCATGTGCCACACCGCGACTACACCACCAAACCCACGGATCAGCCATGGTTTGGCTACCGTTGCCGTGTTGCTGCCGAGGCCAAGTACTCAGTGTGGCTCCGCTTCAAGCGGAACCCGACTCGGCGCAACAAGGACCTGCACCGGGCGGCCTGCAGGAGGATGGTGGTGTCCAGCAAACGGGCCATAAAAAAATGGGAGGAGGACTTGCGCCGCAAACTACGAGGCCCAGGCGTGGGAAACAAAACTTGGTGGACCCTGGTTAAGGAAAAACAGGGAATCAGCCGCCAAGATTCAATTCCTCCCCTCACCAAGCAGGACGGAACAGCGGCTGTCAGCAGCAAGGAGAAAGCTCTGTTGCTGGCTAATCTCTTATCTGCAAAGATGAAGGTGGAGGCCCCCCGGCAGCCCCCGCCTCGTCTGGAGCAGCAGTGTGTAGAGACAGTCCACAAGGTGGAGGTGACGCAGGCGCATGTCGAGCACATCCTGCGAGGGCTTGACACCAAAAAAGCCACTGGCCCTGATGACGTCAGCCCGCATTTGTTAAAACAGTGCGCCCGGGAGCTGTCTGTCCCTCTCACCACAGTCTCCACTGCCTGCATGCAGGAAAACACCTGGCCTTCAGTGTGGAAGGAGGCTCGAGTGCTTCCTGTACACAAGAGGAGTTCCAGATCTGACCCCAAAAACTACAGGCCCATCTCCTTGCTGTCTGTGGTAGGGAAAGTGCTCGAAAGGATCGTGGCAGAGGTAATCTGTCGTCACCTCAGCGACAACTACATACCTTTTCTCGGACCAACAGTTTGGGTTCAGACCTTTGGGTTCAGACCTGGACGCTCCACCTCTGACCTGCTGATGCTCCTAACCCGAAACTGGCAGGACGCCCTGGATGACGGCCAGGACACTGTCGTGGTGGCCCTTGACATAGCGGGTGCCTTTGACAGGGTGTGGCATGGAGGCCTTCTCAAAAAACTCCGAGCAAAAGGCATCCAGGGTGACCTCCTGCTGCTCCTGGGGAAATACCTGCAGGGAAGAACCCTCCAGGTCGTCGTTAAAGGGCAGGCCTCTGAGTCCCTGCCAGTGGAAGCATCAGTCCCACAGGGCTCTGTGCTGGGGCCAGTCCTGTGGAACATCCACGTGGACGATCTTCTCCGGTAGCTGCCAGCAGTCTCGGCTTACGCTGATAACTGTACTCTCTCCTGCTCCTACCCGCGACATGACTGTGGGTGTGCTGCTGATGAGATTAATCAGCAGCTGAGTGTTATACAGGAGTGGGGTACACGTTGGCAGGTGACCTTTGCTCCGGAGAAGACACAGGCAATGGTGGTTTCTCGGTCCCCCGCTGCCGGGCCAGCAGTGGAAGGGAGGTTGCGGTTTGGTGGCGTTCCTCTCCCATTCCAGGAAGCCGTCAAGGTTCTGGGAGTAGAGGTGGACCGAGAGCTAAGGTTTGACGGCCACATCAAACCCATTGCTAAAAAGGCCTCGCACAGGGTCTCTGACCTGCGAAGGGTAGCCAGCTTCCTCGACAGGGGAGGGAAGCTCTTGCTCTACAAAGCCCAGATACGGCCTTACTTAGAGTACGCCGCCCTCTCCTGGATTTCGTGTGCAGCCTCGCACACTAGGAGGCTGGACAGCATCCAGCGTCGAGTCCTGCGACTGGTGGATGCTGCAGACCCTCCAGACCCACCAGCCCAGTTCGAGCCGGTGAGTCCTCGCGACTCACTGGAACACCGCAGGGACGTCGCAGCGCTTGTGGTATTCCACAAGGCACAGGTGCAGGGAGTGCCACACCTGGCTGGGTTACGACAGCCTCCGAGAATCACCACGCGAAGCACGAGAACGGTGCTTACCAGTGGTGATGCAGTGGAGGTGCCGCGTTCCCGTGCCAGCCAGCACCAACGCACCTTTGTGGGCCGCATCTCCAGGATGTGGAACATTTTCACGGCCGCTGTCCCTCACATCGAGGAGATGAACACACAAAGAATAAAGTTGGCGGCCAATCGGTGGAGACTGTCGAAGCCCACCCCGCTGACGCTAGTGATACTGAGACACTAGTGGCAGCAACAGTGCCGCAACAAACACTTTAGTGATGCTTATATATGTATATAATGTTGATTTTTTAGGTCTTTGTATTTATGTGTATATAGATATATTTACTTGCCCTTAAGATGGGTAGCACACGACAGTGCACCTTTGGGTTTCATGTATATGTATGTTTAAATAAAAAAATAAAAAATAAAAAGAGAGCGAGAGAGAGAGAGCTAGAGCGAGAGAAAGAGAGAGAGAGAGAGAGAGAGAGAGAAGAGAGGAGAGAGAGAGAGAGAGAGAGAGAGAGAGAGAGAGAGAGAGAGAGAGGAGAGAGAGAGAAGAGAGAGAGAGAGAGAGAGAGAGAGAGAGAGAGAGAGAGAGAGAGAGAGAGAGAGAGAGAGAGAGAGAGAGAGAGAGAACAATTTTTTTTTAGAGTTTGATATGTGGAGATTATGGGGCCGAATGAGGAAGAAAAATTTAAATGAAGGTTTTAATCTCAGCGATATAATAATATTTTCACGATATTTGGACGAATGAATACGTGGACGAAGTTCAGTATTAACGATGCGATGATTGAAAATGAGATAATAATACAAACAAATGCTGTAACGAACGAAAATTTGCTATCGTCAACTTGCTAGAAAGATTAGTTGTTATCAATGATACTTCTGCAATCCTAATGATAGTAGTAGTAGTAGTATAATAGTTGTAGTATACGGTTTTTTTTTTACTTCGGAAGTTTATAGCGCCTGTAGGATATTATTTTCCTTTATTAGGTTTTATCTTCTTTCCTTGAAGGATCAGGTGGTTGGCCCTGCATATTATGGAGGGCTGTGATGGTTGACCCTCGCCCGAGGTGGCGCAGGGTGGATTTTTCTAGTGACATCAGTAATGTAATGATTTGATTTGATGTTCATGCTGCTCCTTGGTGCCTTCCGCCGCACTTGCAGTCAATGTCAAAGGTAGCGTGTAGGTATCTTCGGCCACTCGACGATGGAAGAAATAGCTGCTCCTGGCGGGACTTGAACTCGGAACCGTGTGCTCACCACTACCAAGTTCTAATCCTCCGGCCACCGCGTTAAAGATGGTCGAAAAAGTTGTCCCCAGTGGGATTTGAACGCGTGACCTCTAGCTCACCACACCAAGACGCTAACCACTCAGCAACCGCCTCTCCCCATAGTAGTAGGTATAGTATATAGTAGTAGTAGCAATGGTATAAGTAGTAGTAATAGTTGTAGTAGTAATAATTGTAGTAGCAGTAGTAGTAGTAGCTAAAATAGTAAACGTAGTGGTAGTGTTGTTACTATCTTGGTATGTCTAATTGTTTATGGATGGCAAAGGTATCATACTCACTTGAGATGATTGGATTAGGTGGCGTGCCTACGAGCGGATTAGGCAACAACCCATGTTTATGTAGAAAACAAACCAGAATATGTTTACTTTAAAATAAATTCTCTATCACTTTACAAATAGCAGCTCGCAGAGTATAACGTTATTGTAGTGGAAACGTTATCGATAAAGTTATCTGGTTATCATTTGTGCACAGTCCTCACACACGACACACGTCTTTCTTCAGTGGTTACTGGTCTCTGTTCATGGGGCCAGCGGACCCCGGTGACCCAGCTGGGCCCCGCGGCCCCTCGTCCACCAGGCGTACAGCAGGGTGTGACGTGACAGGGTGTGGCGTGACACGTCAACATACTGGGTTGGCAGCTATGCATATAATCTGTCTTCCAATATTAATCAATCAAACATTGGGGGCATACGCCGGGGGGCGCGTCGCCTCGCCCACCCTACGACGCCACTCCCGGGGGTCACCACGCGCGAGTACCCATGCAGGCTCCCTTCCCATACTAAGTAACTCTCGACAGGAAGCATCAACTTGCCCCAGCCACGAGCCTTGTGGTCGCCCCCTTGGCCTCCTCCACGCCGGATTGTCTCTTACAGATACAACCCGATGGGAAGGATCGGTTTCAGGGTAGCGTGCCACATGCCCATATAGCCGATGTTGGCGCTGACGACTATGCAGGAAATAGGCCTCGATTCAGTCTCACGGTGCAATCGCCGGTTTGACACGTAATCATCCCAGCGATACTCCATGATTCTTCGAAGACACTTATTACCAAAGGCATCGATTCGCCTCTTCAAGTCGCCATTTAGTGTCCATGTATCACAGCCATAGAGTAAGACAAGGATCACAAGCGACTTGAAAATCCGGATCTTTGTCCTCCTGTACAGTTACCGACAACGCCAAATACTTCTGATGAACGAGTCCATAACATCGTGGGCTATGCCAATCCACCGTAAGACTTCTTGACGTGACTCGCCGTCATTATGGACTGCACTACCAAGGTATGTAAATCTTTCAAAGATCTCAATGTCATCACCGCATGTATGAACAGACTTCACTGTTTCATCTAGTAAGCTTCCAAACACCTGGAACTTGGTCTTGAGCCAGGACACCTCAAGTCCCAAAGGCTTTGCCTCCTCGTGCATTGCCTCAAGAGCCATCACCAGGACCTCCAGCGACTCAGCAAAGATTACTGCATTATCGTAAAAAACAAGATCAGTTATCTTTGTGTTGCCGAGAGATGCTCCACAATCACTCTGATCTACAACTTTGCCCAATACCCAGTCCATACAAGTGTTGAAAAGTGATGGGGAAAGGACGCATCCTTGCCTCACTCCTGTATTCACAGGAAAGAAGCTGGGTACACCTCCCCCACACTTCACAGGACTCTCAGTCCCAGAGTACAGACCAGTCATCAAACCAATAGTCCTTGCAGGTATCCCGCGAAGTCGCAGAAGATCCCAGAGTGACTCACGATGCACTGAGTCAAACGCCTTCTTGAGATCAACATAGGCTGCAAGCATCCCCTGTCGAAACTCATGTAGGCGTTCCACCAGAACACGAAGCGCTAGGATACGGTCCGTTGTTGACTTTCCAGGCGTGAACCCAGACTGCTGAAGTCTCTGATGCTTCAGCAGATGACCGCGGATTCGTGTCAGCAATAGATGGGCAAGCACCTTGCCTGGCACGCTGAGCAGTGTACAAAAATAAGATCTTAGGGGAGGCGGTAGCGGAGTGGTTAGCGTCTCCGGCTGGCGTTCTCGGTGACCCGAGTTCGATCCCCGAAGAAACCTAAAACCTTTCTGCACCGTCGAGTGGCCTAAGAACACCCACATGCCCTGCCCATCAACTCTACCTTCGATTGCGAGTGCATCGGAGGACACAGGGGGGCGGCATGAGCCTCTAATCACAGGCGTCACTATAAGAATCCTGCCTGCGCCACCACGGGCGAGGACCAACCATCATCACAGTCCTCAAGTGAACCACCAGAGCCTACCATCCGAGCCCTGGGTCACCACTGCCTACAGGCGCTATAGGCACAAATGTAAAAAAATATATATATTTAATACTGCGGTAATTGTTGGAGTCCTGACGGTCCCCTTTCCCATTCCAGATAGGGACGACCAGCCCCCTTTTTCAGTCAGGAGGAATGTTACCTGATTGCCACACGGCAGTCAGGACAGCATCCAACCGTGGCCACCGAGAGAGAAGGCCTGATGGATCGCCCGTGACGTCACACCATCTAGATCTCACCGCTCCGCTCCCCGTACAAGTTTACCTACCTAATATAATGTGTATCAGTATAAAAGATATACTGTTATCTTCGGAAATGTTTGTTCTATAATATTATCAGATATTAAAAAGGTTAAACACACAAAAGAAATGCCATTATGAGACTTTCAAGAATATGCATTAACTTAAACTCTTCACCATTTAATATTTTGCGAGCAAACTTTTTACATGGAGAATATCAATAGAAGCGGAATTTAATTAGCTTTCCATTGATATATTTCGTTTAGTGATAAATGAATTAGCAACATGCATAAATTAGCGTTAACTATATATAAAAAATAATGAAATCGGGTAATTTCCTACCGAATATATGTTTATCAGTATAAGATATATACTGTTATCTTCGGAAATGTTTGTTCTATAATATTATCCAATAAAAAACCGTAAAACACACTAAAGAAATGCCATTATGAGACTTTCAAGAAATGTGCATGAACTTAAACTCTTCGCCATTTAATATTTTGCGGATTTGTTTTACATGGAGAATGTCAATAGAAGCGGAATTAAAGTAGCTTTCCATTGATATATTTTCGTATCTGATAAATGAATTAAAACTATGCATAAATTAGCGTTAACTAAATAGATAACATCATGAAAGCGGGTAATTTTTCCCGATTGATGAGGTTATTTATTTAGTTAACGCTAATCTATGCATGGTTTTAATTCATTTATCAGATACGAAAATATATCAATGGAAAGCTACTTTAATTCCGCTTCTATTAATATTCTCCATGTAAAAAGTTTTTCCGCAAAATATTAAATGGCGAAGAATTTAAGTTCATGCCTATTTCTTGAAAGTCTCATAATGGCATTTCTTTAGTGTGTTTTACGGTTATTTTATTTGATAATATTATAGAACAAACATTTCCGAAGATAACAGTATATATATGTATCATACTTATAAACATATATTAGGTAGGAAATTACCCGATTTCATGATTTTTTGCTAATTCATTTTTCACTAAACGAAATATATCAATGGAAAGCTAATTCAATTCTACTCCTATTGATATTCTCCATGTAAAAAGCTTTCTCGCAAAATATTAAATGGTGACGAGTTTAAATTAATGCACATTTCTTGAAAGTCTCATAATGGCATTTCTATTGTGTTTTTTACGGTTTTTTATTTGATAATATTATAGAACAAACATTTCCAAAGATAAGATTATGATAAGATTTTCATCCTATCTAGACACTTTGCAAGTACCAACTACAAGGTTATTGACTATACAAAGCGCCGCCACGTCAGCACGAACTAGGCGGACTCGAACCGCTGACCGAATGCACAGGGACGCTGCACATTGCGAACTCACGTCTCTACCAACCTTGCCACCCTGACGGGCTCCAAAGATAACAGTATATCTTTTATACTGATAAACATTATATTAGGTAGGTAAACTTGTACGGGGAGCGGAGTGGTGAGATCTAGATGGTGTGACGTCACGGGTGTTCCATCAGGCCTTCTCTCTCGGTGGCCACGATACAACCCGCGTATCATGGCCTCACCCCCTTTTCCTGCAAAGAGTTCAGCTTTATGAATATATGAGACAGCTGTAGAGCCATCTGGGTGAAGCATAGGAGGGAAATATGAAGAGGAAACATTGGTAGAGATGTTATTAGCTAGATGCCAGAAGTCACGAGAGGAGTTTGATTCAGGGAATTTTGTTAATTTTCTATGAATGAATGAGTTTTTGGTAGGTTGAGAAAAATATTTGGCATGATTACGGGGAGAAATATAAAGGGCATGAGGGAAAAGGGGAAAATGAGGAAAAACGAGAAAAAAGAGAAAGAGGGAGTAGAGGAGAAAGAAATGAGAAGCGTCCGTGTGTGCAAGTGGAAGGGGAGGGAAGGCAAATGAGCGAATGAAACGAGGAAAAAACACTAAATGGCAAAGGGAATGCAGTAAAAGGAAATGATGCAAGGGTCGGTGGGGAAAAGGACGCAAAGGAAATTTTGTACGGTCCCCTCATCCCCTCACCTTTAGGAGTTAATGAGCCTCATCACCTGCCCCTAAATACCTAATTGGCTTTGCTCTACCCTTAGCATGAGGGTTGGGGTGGTAAGGGCAGGAGAACAATACAGAGAAAAGAAACTCCGAAAATAAATGCATATTGAAGATTCATGGCGGTACTACAAGGAACAGATGATAACGCATGCTCTAAAGAAACATAATGAGATATGATACGAGGAAAATCGTAGATGGAGGAAGATATGCGGAAGACAAAAATAAGACCTTACTAGCTATCAAGCAAATGAAATGTCACCGATGATTAAGAATGAATCGAGACTACGACTGCAAACGAGAGAGAGAGAGAGAGAGAGAGAGAGAGAGAGAGAGAGAGAGAGAGAGAGAGAGAGAGAGAGAGAGAGAGAGAGAGAGAGAGAGAGAGAGAGAGAGAGAGGAGAGAGAGAGAGAGAGAGAGAGAGAGAGAGAGAGAGAGAGAGAGAGAGAGAGAGAGAGAGAGAGAGAGAGAGAGAGAGAGTAGTAGATAATTATAATCAAACATATTAATAAATAGTAGGAAAGTAGAAGTAGAAAAATCAAACAAAATAGAAAATATTACATAATCAGATATCACCATATCACAAATAAGTAAACAAAATAAGAACTGACGTTATTGAAGGCCATACCATTTTATCTCTCTCTATAGCTCTCTCTCCTTCTCTATCTCTCTGTCTCTTTCTGTCTTTCTCTCTTTCTCTCTTCATCTCTCTCTATCTCTTTCTCTCTCTTTATGTTGCAGTGGCTTTCATGAAGGATTCTGATGGACGGTTATTCACCTCTCGTCAGTCAGGAAACCTAATCGGGCCCATAGATAACATCCGTCCTCGTGGATTTTTTGCATCAACTCACCAGAATGCTTGCCAGGTCACGGACGATCAAACGATTTTCAAGCTCTGATAACTCAAATCGGTGTCATTAATGATATGGTGGCTGCAAAAACATGGCAATTTGCCATGGCAACCCCAGCGCCAGTTTGTGAGATTAAGAGAAGAGCAGTGGAAGGATGAGACAGGGACGGCCGTACGAAGGAAGGGGTGAGGAGTGAAAAAGGAAGGTTTGGAAAGAGGGACTATGGTGGGAGGAATGGAAGGAAGCACGGAAACAGGGAGGTAATAAAATGATGGAAGTTTCTTACTTTGTGATTTTGTAAGCAAAAAAAATGTATAACGTTTTCCCACTGCCTTTTGCATTTTTTTCTCACTCAAACGTATTCAAGTATCTAAATTAAGATATATTTATTACTTTTTCTTCGCTGGTGATCGCGGAGTAATAGAAATTTGAAATGGTCAGGGGTTTGGAGTGGGGAAGTGGTGCACAGTAAGTAAGTTGGTAAAGGGACGAGGTACTGCTACTCTTTTATTATTTTAACATACGTACTTGCACACTATATTTAATTGCAAACTCATGTCGGGAACTGAACAAAATATATTATAAAATAGAGTAAAAAATGACCGATGGAAAAAATATTATAGACACCTGGAAGTGACCAGGAAACATAATGTACTCAGTTCGATCCTTGAACTGTATTTAGACAGCTAAGAGCATGCAGTTGACTGTCCCTTAAACTCTAAGAGCTTTACAAAGTGATGAAGCTTGACAGGATGCACCACACGTGTATTCCTGGTGTTAATAATCTTATATAAATAAGAGCCGACCTGTCCTTTGTTAAAGAAGTCTTCTTTTATTTTTACCTAAGTTATACAAATTTAACCTCCTCCAATTTATTTTTTTCATAGCTCTTTGCCACTGTCAAAAGAATTATTTTAATTATTTAATGAATCAAAACGATATTCATATGCCATACTTTGGCATAATATGGACCAGATATATTCGAATAATTATCGGGGTTGACATTTAATATCTTATAACAGAACGATATAATGTAATACTTTTGGGTTTTGTGTAATATTTGACTGGTTATAAACACAATGGTGATGATAAGCACAATAATAACATCGTAATCATGTTTATCACTATTGGTATTGTAATGATAATTTTGCCGTCAGTCGAAAAAAAAAATGTAAAACGTGAAACAAGGCTGTTTGTATTTAAACAGCAGTTCATTTTTATATGAGTTGAAAAAAAAAAAAAAAAAAAATATATATATATATTATATATATATTATGTATATATATATATATAATATATATATATATATATATATATATATATATATATATATATATATATATATATATATATATATATATATATATATATATATATATATATATATATATATATTATATATATATATATATATATATATATATATATATATATATATATATATCAGTAAAAGATAAACTTTCTAAACAAAGTTTCAACAACCTTTGGATATGATAACTTTTACGGACCAGATGCAAGTAAAACTGATTTATGTGCTTTGAGGAACTGACGCTAATAAATGAAGGACGACCTGACTTAACCCTGGAACCGAGGATGAAGGAAAACTGAACATAAAAAAACAAGAAAACACAAGAGAATAGGCAAGGCGAAGGCTGATCCGCCGCCGAAAGGTCAATTGCCACAATACCGTGATTTTCTGCTACTTGGTGCTGCTCATCCACTGGCAGTAAGTTGAAAGAAATTTAATTAAACTAAGAAGGAATGAATAAGACTGGTGCAACTCTTGGTCTCGTGTTGCGAAACAATAACAACCGCCAAGTTCCACATATTTCCCTGGCAGTGGTCTTCTCCACAAATTACAGTCTAACAATAAAGCCAAATTAATTTATGTGATGGCTAGAGATTGGTGTTTTCCCCTCACCTGGATATTATGAAAGAGAAAAAATACATTGACCTCATAATAAAAAGAAAATCTTGCCAATTCACATTCTTCTCTCGCCAATAAGAAGACAATTCAGTCACATAGATTCTAATTATATGGACTGTAATCCCAGTGACTCCGGCTGCTCGGAGGTATTGGACAACGGCACGACACCTCCATCCGGTTGTGTCGTGTATACCCCGTATTAAGGTCAACTAAGAACGGTACTGAAGGAAACATGGCTTGGTTTATTAAAGTCTCATGGTAAGGGGGGAATAATGGCCGATCCCCGACGTTCACTCATGCAAGAAAGTTTTTTATCTTGTGTGTTTGCGGGGCCCCCGTGTGGGATTAGACTGTGTTGTTTGTTATGTGTTGTTTTCTTTTTACTTTGAGTCTTGACGGTTCTGCTTCCTGGTGCTGCTGTAAGGCTGTGTCCATCTACCGACCTGCATGTTCCTTCACGCGTCCTGGCAATGAGTAATTTGAACTCACCTGCCTATGTCTGGGGACCGGCTTGTATGAACAGGCAAATATTTGATTTAGTTATGTAAACATATGCATTTGATTTGATATAAAGATCAATCACACCATGGGTTACGTGGGTTTATCGTGTCGACCTGAATATATATAAATGTTCCATCGTGACGTCCCTGTGTCTTTCTGTTACACCTGTAAGACACATGTAGCCTACTTATAATATATTTCACGCGCAATTTCGTGACGATACAGTTTCTCCTCACAAAATAGCAAAATAATAGTTCTTCACTTATTGTAGCTGAAAAATGAGTCAAAAGTTTTGGAGCCAAATATCACCGCCATGTATGCATTGCCAGTTTGAAGCGTCAAAGCAAGCACTGTCACCACCACCAACACCACCACCGCTAGGCAGGTGGGAGAGCCCGTTAGCAAAAGTCATTTCTGACTTCTGTTAATAACTTCTCAAACTTCCTGCTCTAAATAGGCATTCATGACTGTGCTTGTTATGGTATTCTAATTACTAACTATGATAGGTAGTTACATTTAACTAGGACTTCTTTCGATATCAGTTTCTTTCATTCAGTGTTCCAGCCACTACATTCGAGACTACGGGTAGTTCATTCTATATGTATAAATATAGGGTTACAGGGCGAGCAGAGTCAGTTATCTGGTCGCACTCGGGATATACACTTACTGTACATACTTGGATCTACTCGCCACGGGTATTCTAGTGAGACGTTGATTCCCTCACTAATATTACGCAGTGTTGTTTTATCTGCGTGTACTCTGCTGTACTGTCTAACTGCACTACATAAAATCCCTGCACGTCAACTTGGAGTTTTACTTTCATGCAAGAACACAACAGGGATTTTCTGGCGACGAGGATGGGATACTGTTAAGAGTAACAGTTTTACGACTCCAGTATCTAAACAGTCAAACCAGCAGTATGGCAGAGATGGGAGAAATTCTTTAAGCTTATGCTGCAACAACAACAACAGCAGATGCAACAGATGATGGAGCAGCAACAGCAACAACAGCAGCAAATGCAAGCCGTGATTGAAGCCACCAGCAGTACTAAACAAGGAGTTATGTCCACTACATCGGCTACGCCTAGTTACGCATCATTTGACTCAACTGCTGAGCTGTGGATGGACTACTGGGCGAGATTTTGTACCTTTATGGGTGCAAATGCAGTGTGAAGAGAAGCAAGCACAAGTTTTCCTGACCAACCAGTCCTCCACTGTGTATAAGTTGCTGGCTAACCTGTCTGCCCAACAGACACCCCCCAAGGATATCAACGAGCTAACTATGCAAGAAATTATCGCCTTCATGAAAGACCAGTTCGACCCTAAACGGTTCATCGTTCGTGAGCGATTTAAGTTCTGGAGTGACATGCAACGGAAGCCAGGTGAAACTATTCAGGAATTGGCCGCACGTATTCGACAAGACACTGCTACGTGTGACTTCTCATCGATCCGAGACCCACAAGACGAGGCGCTACGCACCCGCTTCATTTGTTCTGTTAACAATGAAGCCGTTTTAAAGGCCCTTTTTAAAATCAAGGATGATGAGCTGAACTTCACCCGAGCCATCCAGATCGCGACCGAAGTGGAGGATGCTGCCAAGGATGCGAAGGAAGCTGTGTATGGTCACTCTGCCAAGCATGTGAACAAGATCCAGCCTGACGCGAGTACCCCTGTCAAGTACCAGTCGCGACTAAACAAGCGCTCCAAGTCAGCCGACAGTCGTAAGGAGGTGGTTAAGTGTTACCGGTGTGGAAAGCTGGGGCACAAAGCTCACCTATGCAGGTTCAAGGATGCTATTTGCAGCTTCTGCAAGTTCAAAGGGCATCTGCAAGTTGTGTGCATGAAAAAAGAGCGGCAGGAAAAGACTGGTGAAGTGAAACATATCTCCAAGCGTGAGCTCATCCAGCAAGTTTCCATGGAGAATGCCAAGCTCCCTAAGCTGGAAGTTCCCATCAGCATACAGGGACTACAGTGTCGGGTGGAGCTGGACACAGGCACCGGAGGAAACTTCCTATCCACGAAGATATGGACACAGCTTGGAAAACCGGCGTTGCAAGATGTTACTGTGCGATATGAATCAGCGAGCAAACACACAATACCCGTCTTGGGTAAGTTCATGACTACTGCAAAGTCGCTCGATTCGAACCAGGAGTGCATCATACCCTTCATAGTGTCTTCAGTCCCTAATCTCAACCTGCTGGGAAGGGACGCCATTGCTGAAATGCGAATCTCGTTGGACAAGGTCGTTAATTCCCTGCGGGAGTCAGCGAAGGAAGAATCATCTGTCTACACAGTTAACACGACCCTGCCAGACAAATCACTACAGAAGGCTTGTCAGGAGTTGTGTGATGTCTTCCCCGACTTGTTCAAGCCTGAACTGGGATGCTTGAAAGACTTCGAACTGGAAGTTCAGTTTAAGCAAAATGCCCAGCCGATTTTCTGCAAGCCAAGGTCTGTACCATTTGCTGTTCAAGATGACTTGGCTTGAACCTACGATGCAGGTATATCCACGAATGTCTGGAAACCTGTACAATTCAACGCCTATGGAACACCAGGGGTACCGGTGCGAAAGGCTATGCTTCCGGGGCAGGTGAAGCCCAGGATACGAGTGTGTGGCGACTACTCAGTGACTGTCAACCAGCAGCTGGAGCCTCACCGTCATCCGATGCCTCACCCTGAGGACTTGATGCGCAAGCTGGGAGGTGGATACGGCTTCACCAAGATAGATTTGGCCGACGCATATAACCAAATCAAGTCGAGTCCTGATAGTCAACAAAAACTCGCACTAAGTACGCATCGAGGAATACTACTGCAGATGCGTCTCCCGTTTGGCATTACTTCTGCACCAGGATATTTTCAAGAAATAATGGAGCAGCTGACAAGTGACCTTCCCGGAGTTGCAGTATATCTGGGTGATATACTGGTAAGCGGATCGAATGCAGCGGAGCACTTAAGGAATCCCCGTGGTCTACTTCACCGTCTGGATGCAAATGGACTACGTTGTCGTCGCGAGAAGTGCAGTTTTGCTGAGCCCCAGATCGAGTATCTGGGACACGTGTTATCCACAGGAGGAGTTGCTAAGGGAACCAAAGTGGACGACGTCATCAAGATGCCCGCGCCAACAGATGCTACGAGCCTTCGATCTTTCCTATGATCTGTACAATTCTACGGAAAGTTCCTACCGGATTTGGCTACCGTGACAGAGCCCCTGCATCGCCTGACCAGGAAAGATTCCACATGGAAGTGGGTTGCAGAAGAGCAAGATTACTTCCAGAGCCTGAAGGAACTACTAGCTACGGATACTGTGTTGGTTCACTTTGATCAGTCTACCCCGATTGGAATTTCATGCGATGCTTCAAACGTCGGGATCGGGGCTGTGCTGTTCCACCGCTATTCTGATGGTAGTGAGCGACCGGTTGCCAACGTGTCTAAGACTCTCTCAAAGTGTCAACACAATTACAGCCAAATGCAGAAAGAGGCTTTAGCTATCGTCTTCGCATTGAAAAAATTCCACCAGTATCTCTACGGGCGACACTTCGTGCTGGTAACTGATCATAAACCTCTACTTGCGTTGTTTGGACCAACCAAAGCTACTACTGCCCTCGCTGCTAACAGGCTGGCTCGATGGGCATAACAGTTAAGTCAGCACGACTATTCCATCGAATATAGGAAAACTGCCCACCACGGTAATGCGGACGCTTTCAGTCGCCTACCTACCGGTACTGACTCCTGTTTTGACGGGGAGGAAAGTAACAATGATGTGAACACAATTTGCGCCATCAACATGATAGACACCCAGATCAAGCTAGCAAACGCGACGACACTGCAGAAGGAGTCAGCCAAGGACAAAGTGGTATCAACGATCATGCGGCATTGTCGAGAAGGTTGGCCACCAGAGAGGAAGGAAGACATGAACAGCAACGTGGAGAATTTTAGAGGTCTGGCGGATTCACTGTCAACGAGCAACGGATGCCTGCTGTATGGTTCCAGAGTAGTGATTCCCGCGAGCCTCTGTGATCATGTTCTCCAGCTTCTACATCTTAGATGATGCAACGAATGAAGCAGCTGGCTCGAACAGCTGTATACTGGCCGAATATTGATCGTGATATTGAGAAAACTTCCCGCAACTGTTCATCATGTGCCGAGCAACAGAATAAACCCGCGAAGCCAGCAATACAACCATGGATGCTGCCAGAAAAGCCATGGAGTCGTTTACACCTGGATCATGCCATCAGTTTCATGGGATACAACTGGCTAGTGGTGACGGATGCTTATTCTAAGTATCCCTGCATTCATTCTACGCAGTCTATATCATCCAAGGCAACAATTGATCCACTGGAGCAGGAATTTGCCCACTTCGGTTATCCACACACGCTGGTAACTGACAATGCTTCGAGTTTCCTCAGCGAAGAGTTCCAGACTTGGTACAAGAAACGAAGCATCACTCACTTGACGGGAGCACCATATCATCCAGCAACTAATGGTGCTGCGGAACGCCTGATTCAGACCTTCAAGCAAACGCTGAGAAAATTTTCGCTACCGCCAAAAGCTGCCTTACAGGAGTTCTTACTGCAGTACCGGCGCACACCAACTTCAAGTGGATTTTCACCAAGTGAACTACTGAACAATCGTCAGATGCGCACGCGGATTGACAGCCTACTACCATCTCCAGCCCATGTGGCTCAAGGAAAGCAAGTTAAGGAGGCCGCCAGGCATTCACGTGATGGGGCTGCTCATGTAGCCAGAGTTGCCAGCTTGTACGAAGTAGGAGGTCCTTGCTACGCGCTCTACTGCGGCCCAAGACGAGACAAAGAGCCGCGCTGGGTGCCTGCTATCGTCATGAAGCGGTTTGGAAGCCGCAGTTTCAACGTAAAGGTTCTACCGAAGGGGCCTGTATGGAGACGTCATCTAGAGCAGCTACGACCCCGATATACGTCAGAGGTGGACTCTGAACCTGGGGAATGGCCTGAGGAGTCTCCGATCATAACTGACCACCCGATGGAGTTGAAGGCTGCGCTGGAGGCAAGAGCAGAGTTGGGAGTATCTCAAGAGCTGAAGAAAAGGATGCGGATTGCAGTCCCGGAGGAGGAGTATGGGCCAGACAACCCACGACGATCAAAGCGGACGCGGAAGCCCCGCCAGATACTAGACATATAGCTGGGACGCCTTGACGATGGATCTCAGGCTGATCAGGGAGGTGTTATGGTATTCTAATTATTAACTATGATAGGTAGCTACATTTAACTAGGACTTGTTTCGATATCAGTTTCTTTCATTCAGTGTTCCAGCCACTACGTTCGAGACTTCGGGTAGATCATTCTATATGTATTAATATAGGGTTACAGGGCGAGCAGAGTCAGTTATCTGGTCGCACT
>JACEEZ010025606.1:60000-80000 GCA_016584305.1 Chionoecetes opilio | reverse complement strand
TATTGTTCAGAGGGAAAGAAACTTGCAACTAACTATCTGTATATCTCTAACTGCATATTGGCATAATATGCATATTGGCAATCTCTCTCTCTCTCTCTCTCTCTCTCTCTCTCTCTCTCTCTCTCTCTCTCTCTCTCTCTCTCTCTCTCTCTCTCTCTCTCTCTCTCTCTCTCTCTCTCTCTCTCTCTCTCTCTCTCTCCCTCTCCATTTGGGCGAAGGTGTAAAAGTTATAGCAGGAAAGAAAGACAGAAAGAGACAAGAGAAAAAAGAGAGAGAGAGAGAGAGAGAGAGAGAGAGAGAGAGAGAGAGAGAGAGAGAGAGAGAGAGAGAGAGAGAGAGAGAGAGAGAGAGAGAGAGAGAGAGAGAGAGAGAGAGAGAGAGAGAGAGAGAGAGAGAGAATGTTGCGCCCTAACAATTTTATTTGCATATAAATGGGGTGAAGCGGCTGGTGATGACAAGCGGCCCGAAGACCCAAGACGAATATTCCTGTGAAGACTATGTTTGAAGGATGGCGAGGAGGAGGGAGGTGAGACGAGGAAATTTAGGGTGAGTGAGAACAGCTGAGAAGGAACATGTGTTGCCGAGGAAGAACATGACAGAGAGATTGATGCGATTCTAACCATCAGTGGAAACCATTGTGCACATGTGTATGAGAGAGAGAGAGAGAGAGAGAGAGAGAGAGAGAGAGAGAGAGAGAGAGAGAGAGAGAGAGAGAGAGAGAGAGAGAGAGAGAGAGGAGAGAGAGAGGAGAGAGAGAGAGAGAGAGAGAGAGAGAGAGAGAGAGAATATCAAGGGCATATGAAATGATGAAATGAGAACTGAGGCAGACGAAAGATAGTAATGCATATATAAAAAAAGAACTAAAATGCCGAACAAAGCACAGCGAGAAATATGGGAAAAACACATACTGTATACTCCTGGCTCTGGGGGGGTGTTCGTGTACATGTCCCTTTTACGGCCAAACCTCGTATTTTCTTGTTCCATAATGAGAGCCTCCAAAAAAGTTTGAATAACACTTCCACATCAGGTATGTTTTTTTCTGTACAACCTAATAAGTGAAAATAGTTTGACGTTTTTCGGCAAAAATGACAAAATTGAGGTTATATGGAATAAAACACTAGCAAACAGCCTTAAACTCAAATGTTACCATTATATATCATGTTAAGATATAAATAACACATTTTTAGCATGGTTCAATGTCATATGTTGTGTTTTTATGCACAAAAATGCCTTATTTTGCTAAATTTTGCCAAGAAATCGCTTACAGTAAGAAGTCACTCAAACCTCGATCGCCTTCTATATATCTATTATTAAAAATATAGTAGCAATAATTGATTGAACAATATCCTTACAGCGTCTTCTTATCAAAACACACTTCATATACATTATTCGGTGTAGAGTATGGTGAGAGTGTGGGTAAATGCGAACAAAGGTAACCCTTACCCCCAAAAATGCGACATTAACGAAAATTCCACAAATAGCTCTAACTACAAAAATAACTGTGACAGGAAGTAGATTTTGGTGTCCTTATATAGGTTTTTGATACCGTGGAATTAATTGGCACCATGTGTGGCCATACTGGAATTGCCCTATTTTACATAATTTCAAAATGGCCGCCAAACAGGTATGGTGAGGAAAATATCAGTTTCAGCATTACTGGTACCTAATTGTTCTCTAATCTGAGCATGGATAATAATAATAATGTTTTCAGAACTGATATAGTCTGATACTGCTGTAAAATGCATAAACCAAGAAAAACGTCCTTGAAATGGGCAGCAATTACTGGCAATATAAACACTTTCTTTCCCTTCCTTAGTTTAATGATTTATTTCAATTTGATTTTCGCAAGTGGTGGAGGACGCTTTTTGGCACTGAGATAAAGTAGCACATTTGATGACATCCAAGTCGCTCAAAGAAAGTATGAAAGGGCACATACCCAGTGGTGTCTCCAACTCCAGTTCGTACCCACAGCTCCTTTAGGTTATTTTGGAGAAAGACATGCATGTGGTAAAGCAGGGCAACACTTACGTCTGTATCATTGAAAATGACAACACATACTTTGTATCCATTCTTAAGACAGTCAAGATCATGAAGGGGTATCCGAAGGTCAGCTTCCTCAAATGTAGACTGAAGGTGTGATTGTGTGTTCTCCTTAACATTGGGAATGCTGATGCATTGCCATTCCTCTTCCTCTCTGTGATTTTATCCCAGAGAGGATATTATTATGGGCAGGGGGGATTTTATCTCCTTACCTGTACAATGTGTACACGGATGATCTCAGTGCCAACCTTCGTGATACAGGTATCGGCTGCCACATACATGATGGGTGCATCAACTCACTGCGCTATGCTGATGATATGGTACTGCTCGCACCCACTGCGGATACGTTGCAGGACCTTATCAATGTGTGTCACGTGTATGCTGCCAAGCATGACATTGTCTACAACACCACTAAGACAGAGTGCATGGTAGTATCACCGGCACGCACTCAGGTGAATTACCTCAAAACAGCATGGTTCGGTGGGTCTGCCCTCACCTTTGTGGATATATTCGCATACTTAGGTCATGTTATATCCCACGACATGACTGATGATGATGATATCATCAAGCAGACCAACAAGTTTCTTGTCGTTGGAAATACTCTACAGATGAAATTTTCCTACTGTAGCAAAGAGATGAAGATGGAGTTATTCAGGAGTCACTGCTGCTCTATATACTGCAACTCGCTGTGGTTGCGGTTCAAGGTGGCCACTCTGAACCACCTTAAGGTCTGTCACAATGACATCCTTAACCCGGGAACCCTAACCCTGGGGAATGTTGCTGATTACTAACCCCGGGTGAAATATATCCAATATTTAGGATGAAATAAACACCATTTATAAGCATTTTTCATTAAATCAGGCAATGCAGTGAAAAAATATAACTCTATAACTTTATTTTACTGTGAAAACCTATAACTTAAACTGGCATTTTATTACTGAGGTAGGAATGTAGAAAACAACAGTAAAAAAGTGCTTGTTTTCCTTACTTTTGTAATATAAATTCCAGAGACAGGTTACTAGAGATCAGAATGACTTTACACTTATCAATCACACTCTTGGGTCCCTTCAGCCTCGTACTGGACCATCAGTGCCCCCACGTCCTCATTCATCGATTAATATGCATGTATATAATCGGCACTGTGACACTACTACGTTGTTCCTAACAGCGGGTGAAATGCACCCAAAATACTCCAGATCTAACACAAATAGAGACACGGGAGGACAGCACCTCTCACTACAAAGTCCTGACACGCACTGAGGACTACTGGGAGGGGCAGACCCCTATCTCAACGCACCACGTGACAGTCGCGCAGCGACGGCGTGTTGGGTGAAAAACACCCAGGGATAGGGCTCCCGGGTTAAGAGGCTTTTTGGGCTGCCCAGGTGGTGCAGCTCGTCCCTGGCTTTCGCTAGGAACGGGGTGAACAATCTGGATGTGATCCGTCAACACTCCGTGTTCAGCTTAAGGAGTAGGGTGGAGCTCTCTGCGAACTCGATCATCACCTCTGTCAGGCAGAGCCCGGCCTATGTATGTGGACCTATGCAACAGCGGTAGCGGTGGCGGGGTCTGCTGTTTGTGCAGAATGTGGGGTAGCACAGGTGTCCATATATGTTTACCCTATACACTTTTATACTATGTCCCCTAATGTGCCTATATTATGTATTTTTTGTTTTGCTCTAGTACTTAAATTAACTCCTTGTCTTGTTATTGTTGCTTCTTTTGTCTGTATGCCTCCGGGCGATAATAAAATTATTAATATCCCTTTCACGCATGATGACGCGATCGCGTCAAAACGGGCCCGTGTACATCTTAGCTTTTGACGCGAATTGCGTCAAAAAACATTAAAAAATTCGCCAAAAATAAAGTATTTATCAGAATCGCGTCAAAATTTTCTGCGTAAAAGATCCCAGCTAGGTCTATAAAATGAACTAATTGTCAACTCGCTCGTGCGAAAGAATTTGAAGTGATAAGGGCCCGTGTCCCTGTGCACTCTCAGCAGGCAGCGTGTTAGCCCGCCTTCTTAGCCGTCCGTCTTCCAACATGTGCTTCAGTTTTCCTCAATTTTCTCAAAATCTACTGGCCATATGAAAATTATAATGGTAGCGTTGGAATCCTCATAATAGTCCTCTTTTCTTGGCATATAAACCATAAAAAGTCGACACAGGAAGTATCGAGCTACGAAGTGGTGAACGTAAGTATTTCTTATTTCTCTTTACTTAATGTTTTTTGAAGTCGTTAAACTCCGCTATTTATTTGCATTTCTTATTATTTTTGTCTTTCATAAGGCAGAATAATCTCTTGCGCAACCAACAATATATAATAATGCCAGGAAAAAAGAATAATCGTGGTTGAAATTGATAACATAAACAAAACATTCGCCGCACAGTCAGGCCATTCCGCGGGACAACTTAGAGAGCCCCAAATTGATGTCGCAGTGGACGCAAAAACTTAATAAACGTTTCGTGCGTGAAAGGGTTAATATTATTATAATTATTATTATTAACAAAATTTCATAGACTGATGGTGCTGTCCCAGGCATAGGTCTCATGTCTTCTAGATAAAGTGCACACCACCACGTGTAGTTGGTGAAGTCAAATGCCGCAAATAAGTAAAACGCACAATGAACAAAATCCAGGCGAAGTTCCCAAATACCCTCACGATCAGCTCTCAAAAGGTCATGGACAACAGCCATCATATCTAGAGATTCAGCCCAGAACTTGAAGAAGTTTTCATTAGAATCAGTCCGTGTTTTGATGAACATGATAATATCTTCGACCAATTTCTTAGATACTTCACAAAACTCAACCATATACTGCTGACTATCAGCGATGATTTTCTTTGGAATGGTAAAATGGTGCCAATGAATTCCATTGTATCAAAAACCTACATAGGGACACATCCTAATCAATCTTCCTGTCACAGTTATTTTTGGAGTACTGTTTGTGTAAATTACGCTAAAGTTGCATTTTTAGGGGTAGGGCCTACCTTTGTTAACATTTACCCGCACTGTTACCATACAATGCACCGAATAAGGAATACGAGGTTTTTTTTTTATACAAATACTCTATAAGGCAATTTTTTACCCATTCTGGTTACTTTATCTGCAATAAACAGTAATAATCGCAATAATCTGTGTCCTGGTGGAACGCGGAAGTGAGTTTCGACAGGGATGCTTGCAGCCTATGTTGATCTCAACAAGGTGTTGAACTCAGTGCATCGTAAGTCACTCTGGGATCTTTTATGACATCGCGGGATTCCTGCAAGGACTATAGGTTTGATGACTGGTCTGTACTCTGGGACTGAGAGTGCTGTGAAGTGTGGGAGAGGTGTGTCCAGCTTCTTTCCTGTGATTATAGAAGTGAGGCAAGGGTGCGTCCTGGGTGCAAGTCAAATGATACTGAGGCGATTGTGAATAAAGTCATTTGACCCACAAGACATTTGCGTCCCAAGTCATAAAGCCACAAGTCAATTGGGTATCAGGTCATACCGTAATGAAGTCATCATAATGAAGTGCGTCCTTGCCCCATCACTTTTCAACTCTTGTATGGACTGGGTATTGGGCAAAGCTGTAGATCAAAGTGACTGTGGAACATCCCTCGGCAACACCAAGATCACTGATCTTGTTTTTGCCGATGATGCAGTAATCTTTGCTGAGTCGCTGGAGGTCCTGGTGATGGCTCTCGAGGCGCTGCACGAGGAGGCAAAGCTTTTGGGACTTGAGGTCTCTTAGCTCAAGACTAAGGTCCAGGGTCCATATTTATAGAATATTAGGACTCGTCTTAAACTCGCTCGAGTCATTAAAATGGCGGCCGGCATCCAAAATAATCTCGAGCGCGTCCTAATTCGCTAAGACTCGTCTTAGATTCGATGTTTGGCTAGGACTGGTGGGAGGTGTCCTAGCGGTTAGGACGACGTCTCAGACTCGTCTCAAAACGTAAACATGGCCGAGGCAGCAGCAGTGCCCCAGCAACTCCCCGATAACTTTTCGTGACAGGAAAGATGTACTGGACGAACCTAGTAATACAGAACTAATCAAGCGATACCGCTTGGACCGAGAAGGGATTATATATGTGACAGACTTAGTGCGAGATGTAATATCAAGCCCCACTTCAAAAAATAAGGTGAACTCTCCCGAGCTGAAAGTTGTAACAACACTTATATACCTTGCTACAGAAAAAATGCAGCAATGCAGCAGTGACGACTTGGGCCCGTTACAACAGACAATAAGCAGAACAATTACAGAACCAGTGTATGCACTTTCATCCGTAGACATACTCAGAAGATTCAAGTTCTCCCGCACCCCAGAGGGAACTGTGGTTAAGAAGAGGGAATTAATTGATGTTGCAGGAATGCATGATATAATCGGTGTCATAGACGGAACTCAAGTGCGTATTGTTGCCCCTAATAGTCCAGGACCTGTAATAGAGACCCGTTTGCAACTCAATGTACAGAGTTTTTCTCACTTAGAATGACCTAATGGGACCCTAGTCTTGAAAAATCACAGAGGTGTTCGTGTGCTAGGTGGTAGGTTACCGAGCTATGACCGCCATCTTGGAATTCATCCCTCGGCCATAGGGTGAACCATAACTTCCATACTAGTTGAGCTAAAATCAAGTGTAATACCAATTTTCGTAGGTTTTCAATCACGAGGAATTCATTCATGGAGTTATTTTTGACATCTGACCACATCTTGGCCTTCGAATTTATGATGGCTTCCACATCAAGGGGTTCCAGATAATAAGCGCTTTATATTAGAGTTAGAGACTTGAGTTGGTCCTGGTCTGGTCTGGGTTGATCCATTGGACTCGTGTCTTGCTGAGATGCCAGGGCAAACTGCTTCGAGGTTCTGGCATTGATGATGCGCTGGTAGTGTGTAGTGTTCGGACCAGGGGTGCTGGAATTAGCACTAAATGGAATGCATTATGTCAGGGATTTCACTGGCATGTTAATTGTAGAGGGTCTGATCAGGTCATTGCAATGGCGAAGCTTATGGCAACATAAGGAACAAGCTGATTACCCAGTGCTGGAAAAAGTGAAAGATCTGGCAAAGACACTGGCTGCCAACAAACGGTGTCCAGAGCAGTTCGTATTAGTTCGGTGGCCAAACCTCATATTTAGGCCGAACCTTTGAATTTGTGGTGTATAATTGTTCTTTGCGGATTTTGATAGCCTGAAACCTCTAGTTTTAGAATCTGTCGGGTGCAATTTTTGCATCCTTGAGCATTTTGCAAAAATGACGACAGAAGATAGGAATGGGAATCACTGTTTGGGACTGAAAATTTGAGGTAGGAGTAATAATAAACGGGCATAGATCCCACATGTCCCATAGATCCCACCTTTGACAATGTTTTTACTACCAAAATGTTCGTATTGATTAGTTTTATCACCTCAAACTAATGATATATGAATTTCGTCAACAATAAGGTCCTAGGAGGTCAAAAGGTCACAATTTTTGGCGTGAAAATGAAATTCGACGAGCTGACTTTAGCCTTTTCCTTTTACTGATACATATTTACATGCTGCCGCGTCATAAATTTGGACATGGGTAAGCCAAAAAAACAGCGGCAATTGTTGTTTGTCTGTTGTTTCTATCAATTAGTGTTGATATTTAGTGATATACTGTGCAATGCAACGGTAATTTTTAGGGCTTACACTGGGGTGTTTCTAGTCATTGTGTTATCTTATGTAGTTTTCTATTTAGGGGCTTCTATTTTGTATGAAATGAGAGTTAAAATTTTTTGGAATCTTTATTTTAGTCTACTTTACTCTATTATATTAGTCAAACATTTTCAGTCTGCTTAGATTATTTTTATCTAACAATTATTGATTGTTATGTTATTCATCGACAATAAAATAAAGAATGGTATTGTTTGATAACAATTGCTACAGCTTAGGGGTTTTTTGTGGGTTTAGGGGTCTAAACAGCTGCATAGTTGGCAATTGACATGCTGCTTTACTGGATGTATGGGATGTGTCCTTAATTAAGTATGTATACCTAACAATCTAGTTTGAAATTAATTTATATTTTTTTAAAGGGTACTTTTTATTTGGATTTAAACTGCGTCACTTTTGAAGCAGTTGTTTATTATGTTTTTATTGTTGCATACTTAATTTATAACTTAAGCTACACTCAAGAAGACGCTCTAAGTGGAACATTCCTTCAGGACATTCACAAGCCACACAGATGAAATATATATATAGATGGATGTGCAGCAATGTGGATAGTTCACTGGCCAACGAAGGGAGTCGTCAATGATTATGTGAATGCCTTTGTAGATTATGTGCTTTCCAAAATGACCGTTTCGAGCAACGTATTTGTAGTGTTTGACAAATATCACAAGAAAAGCATCAAGAGCAGCACAAGGGCTGCACGATCTGCTGGAGTGCAGCATTGCAAGGAACATGTCATTACGCTGACAACGCCAATTCCCTCCCGAGACGTTATTCTCAATGTGGCACACAACAAGGAGCAGCTCATTGAGATGCTCACTGAGGAACTTCTAGATAGAACGCAAGGACTCCGGTTACCAAACAGACTTGTTGTCACAGGGAAAGCTGATACTCCTGTTGAAGTCTGGCAAGGTGTACGAGTGGAGAGATCAGATTTGCAAACTAACCATAAGGAAGCAGACGTCATCATTCCACACCAGGTTGTCCAGTTTGTTTCTAACACCAGAAAGACTATTAAAGTAATCTCAGATGACACAGACGTGTTTCTATTGCTTGTACATTACTACCACTACTCTCACCTCTCTGCATGCCTTGTCATGGAACCGACTTCTCCTGCAAGGACTTCAGAGAACATTGGAGACACCGTAATAAAACACCAGGCTATTGTCCCACAGCTGATGGCAGCACATGCGTTGGCAGGATGCGACACTGTTGATTGCTATTTTGGAATTGGAAAAATCAAAGCAGTAAAAGTCCTAAGGGCAGGATATAAACTGGACAGCATAGGACAACCTGAAGCCCAACACGAGACAATAATTCGAGAAGCAACCCAGTTTATTGCAGCATGCTATGGAGAGAAAGTTGGACCAAACGACAGCATGTCAGATATCCGATACAGTCATTGTATCTCCAGCATGGGCAGAAAAAGTGCTGCGTTAGTTCACCAACTGAAGACTCTTCCTCCTACAAGTGAAGCGTTTGTCGAGAACGTGAAAAGGGCACATTTTCAAGCATGCATTTGGAGGTCGGCACTGACTGGCGAGGCACCAGATATGGACCCTCTGGAGAACGGCTGGGTATCTGATGACGATTTTGGTGTATTAATGCCAGTGACCCTCCCACCACAAACGGAAATTGCTCCAGCAGCTGTTATGAAGCTGATCCAATGTGGCTGCTCAAGCGAAACACCATGCTCAACTGAGAGGTGTGGCTGTGTGGATGTCCTGTTCTGCTTTTTGTCGCTGTCGAGCAGAAATAAGAACATGTCGGAATCGCTGTACATTGCTGAAACAACGGATAGAGGATGCCAATGACTCGGATGAAGATGAAAGTAATGATGAGGATGACAGTGATGACTGATATGTTTGATTATATGAGAGTTTCCTCATTAGACGCTACTGCAATAGATCTCGTCTCTAAGACACTTGTGTATTTTGTTATGTTCTAGTGGGAATATTAGCGTACTGGTTATATATTTATGTGTTAATCTATACTAAGACAGGATGTCCGAGTGTCTGAGTGTCGCCTAGCGGATGCTGAGAGCTGACACCTTTTGATAAGGTTATGTTGACGAAGTATCACGCCATGGCCCATAAGAATGACGTGGACAGTCAACCCGGTGTCTTTATGCAACACGTAGACATACCTCGCCCCTGGCTCCGGACTGCACGCACAAGTTGTGTGTGTGTCATCTCAGCGCTCTGCCCAAGGATGATGAAGTGGATAGTCTGATCTTGGGAACCACGACGTAAACACCTTCACTCAACGGCTCACCGGAACAATAGCTTCCGGGCAGCTTTCCTCATATGCGGCAGACGCAGTGGAGGAGGGCAGATTACGAGGAGACGCGTTACAGGGCGCTCCTATTCACGACACCTTTCAGAGTGTCTGTTTGTACTCCACACCCAGGAGGTGTGAGCGTACCTTGTCACGAAACTAACTGTTCTGACTCTGTCTATTAGACACTAGTTTCATTGGCCGTTACTTAACGAACTGCGTGACATTATTAATGTATAAATCTCAGTGTACAAATATGTATATATATCTTGTAATTATTCTCTGGTACTTACTGATTAACAAGCCTTTATAAAACAACCGCTCGACCACTTATATTCAACTACCATCTGAAGTGTCTGGCTAGGACGGTATACGCCTACCCATCAACTCTACACTTCTGAGGCAATCAACCCCTACTGTGTCACCAACAGTTGTAAGTATTCTTACATGGGTTGACCCCAGTTACCTGTAACATCACACAGATAAGGGTAACATAAATGGTGATAGCGGTGGGATATCTTAATAGCTGTGACATCCGTTACCCGTAACATAAAGGTTACTTAAAAGGCTAACATAAATGATGAACAGCTTGGGATACGAACAACCAATAGTATAAAACAGTACCGTAAAATAATGAACAATTAATACACGTGAGCGATATATTGTGGAAACACATTGAGTCCGTGAACGTAAGCAGAGAGAGACAGAGAGAGACACAAAATTGTTTAAGCTGCGTCAGACAAACAGTGGCCTTGCGTGATTTTTCCGCGATTCAGCATCTCCTCTTAAAGATCTCCCCGTTCATATCATTACTCAAACCACAACAAACAGAGTTATCAATTAATAACTCCCCAGTATAGAGAATCCAGCCTACATTGCCTCCGAGATTCAGCGACGAGAACACCGCGAGGACAAGGACGCGTATCTCCGCGAGGACAAGGACGAGGACGCGTGGAAGAACGCGGACGAGGACGCTGTTATCGTGTGTACGGAAGAGGCCCCGACTTCTTACGAGGTCATCACAACGCCCCAGCCGACACCTGCTTCCCCCCACTCTTGCTGATCTGGATTCTGCATTGGCATCTCTTGGAGGAAGCCCTTCTGATTCAGCAGTACCGAAGGACTTGCCTGTGCTGACTCTAACACAATGTTAGTGAGTATACAACATCTAGCTGACCTTACAAGAGACATACTTTAAAAACGCCACTCGTTTACATAAATAACACTTAGTGGTGAGATATGTATTTTCACATTTGTTTTTGCTTAAATAGCCATGTGAAAGAATTTCAAGTAATTCATTTGTTAGTTATTTTTCTATAGATGTTTTAAATATGCTTACCGCTAATATTTCATAATTTTTGTAATTCTTAATAATTTGTTAGCTTCCCTTATATGTAATATATATATTCAATTCTCCTTCTTGAATTGCTTTAAAAGCCAGAAGATGGGAGATAATAGTTAACTTAATTAAAGTTTTACTTATGAATTTATTGACTCTTAAACAAAAGTTAGAATGTGAGTGAATTATTTGCTAGTATATATAGTATAGCAGATGTACTCCTAGTCTCTGAGGAAGCAGGAAATGACAGTACAGGGAAGTTAACCTTTTGTTTGAGGAATTAACTCTTGAATAAGGGATAACTGTAATCACCTCTGAGTACCTCCGCTTGTAACATAAAATAACCTTACTGCACCTCAGATAATCTCCTCTACTAACTCGAAGTCTAATTCTAACACATCCGTTGCAGGCAGTATTTTTTTTTGCCCCTGCCGAAGACTCTTCCTCAGGCCACTAGTGCTATTTCGCCAAGTTTATCTGCCAGGAAATGTTTTTGTCTATGTAAGGATATTATAACACAAAAACTATTAATTTAGCAGCCAAGTGCTACAGGCACTCCTGTCAAAAGAGATTAATTACTGCCATTGGCACTCTTTATCCACATTTTTATTGTTTAGAATACTATTCTAGCTGAAGGCAGCTCTTATCACTTCTTAGAGAATGATTAAATAAATACATTACTCTCTGATATGCAATGAAATAACATACATGCATATCTTAACGTGAAAATTTATATTACAGACCCGGAGTCTATATTTTTATTAGCTGAGAAGCTGTACTCCGTAAATAATAGGTTCATAAATAACGAAATAATATAAATGAATGAAATGTATAAACTCTTAAAAGCAGCAAATGCCAATGTCAAGGGAAGTTACTGCCATTTTTTTTTTTTTGCACTACCAGCACAACATTTTTGATTGAGTTATAATACTATTTGAGCTGAAATCAGTTCCTATCACTTTGAGGTGGTATGCAAATAATACATATGCATATCTTAATGTTGTGATAATTTTTAGTACCGACCCGGAGTCAGATTTTATTAGCATTACAAGCCGTATCTACTCCTTAAGTTTAAAGAAGCTGGTCTTAAAATGTAAATAATAAGTACATACTGCCAGTGCTATTACTCACGTGCTCAAGGCCCTGCTGTGTTTTATCTTCACTCCACACTTCCAGTGTTATTAAGTGACTACGCGGTAGAGTTTTGGCAAACGCACTTCTTAATATTTGCAGGGATATTAACACATTACTAACAGACTTAGAGTTCATTTTTATTCTAATAACTCATGTTTAGATTCTGTTGTAAAGTATTTTACCAGTTTATTGATGACCTTAAGTGCATTGTCCTTATATCATTACTCCTGTTATACCAAACATTCCTCTTTGCTATGTTGTCATGTCCTCGATTGCTCGTTGTCATGTCGTGTCCTCAACTTGTATAGGTATTTGTAAGGATTGGCAACACTGAGAATCGGTATAGATACACAACGATGTAACACCAGTTAGGTATACATGTCTTTATACAATGCGAGGACGCATTGTTATAAGGGGAGAGCGATATTAGCGTACTGGTTATATATTTATGTGTTAATCTATACTAAGACAGGATGTCCGAGTGTCTGAGTGTCGCCTAGTGGATGCTGAGAGCTGACACCTTTTGATGAGGTTATGTTGACGAAGTATCACGCCATGGCCCATAAGAATGACGTGGACAGTCAACCCGGTGTCTTGATGCAACACGTAGACACACCTCTCCCCTGGCTCCGGACTGCACGCACAAGTTGTGTGTGTGTCATCTCAGCGCTCTGCCCAAGGATGGTGACGTGGATAGCCTGATCTTGGGAACCACGACGTAAACACCTTCACTCAACGGCTCACCGGAACAACAGCTTCCGGGCAGCTTTCCTCATATGCGGCAGACGCAGTGGAGGAGGGCAGATTACGAGGAGACGCGTTACAGGGCGCTCCTATTCACGACACCTTTCAGAGTGTCTGTTTGTACTCCACACCCAGGAGGTGTGAGCGTACCTTGTCACGAAACTAACTATTCTGGCTCTGTCTATTAGACACTAGTTTCATTGGTCGTTACTTAACGAACTGCGTGACATTATTAATGTATAAATCTCACAGTGTACAGATATGTATATATATCTTGTAATTATTCTCTGGTACTTACTGATTAACAAGCCTTTATAAAACAACCGCTCGACCACTTATATTCAACTACCATCTGAAGTGTCTGGCTAGGACGGTATACGCCTACCCATCAACTCTACACTTCTGAGGCAATCAACCCCTACTGTGTCACCAACAGTTGTAAGTATTCTTACTTGGGCTGACCCCTGTTACCTGTAACATCAGACAGATAAGGGTAACAGGAATAGATTAGCTTAATCCCTTGGATTCATGAAATTCTGTGGATATAAAGCTGATTATTCTTTGTAAATATGTTAAGGTATACGCTACCCATTTTTGCGGCCATCTTAGATGGGCTATTCAGAAATATTGTTATTGTACTTTTCCCAGTCTAATTGGATGGTTTAATCTTATTTTTTGTTATGTATTATTAGTTTAACAAACCGTCTATTTTTCAGAATGTATAGATAAAAGTGTCTATTGTAATTTCATTGGTGTTATTGGATTCCTTGACCACAAAAACCTATGGTTAGACACCAAAATGACTGTTGTAAGTCAAATATTAAGGAAGTTATCAATATAAAACCATTACTACGTTGGTGTATTATGTATATTAGCCGCCATCTTGAATTTCTCAAAATGCTCATGGGTGCCATAATTGCACCCAACGGATTCTTATTATTGGCACAATCAGTGATCAAAATCCGCAGAGAACAATTATGCACCACAAATTTCAAGGTTCCACCCCATGGCTGCTGGACTATATCATTGACTAAGCAGGTAGACACTCAACATAAATATTTTCTTGAATATGAAAAAGAATGTGAGGAAAAGTCTGAAGTATGCCAGTTTCTTGGAGTCTGGTTGCGGATGGTTGCTGTTGTCAAAAATGCAGTAGTTTCTGACAGGGAAGGGAATTGGAATCTACATGCAGCTACAGCTGAAGATTCCATGCCAATTTTTGCAGAATTTGACTTTATAAATTACTATGGGTCCTTGTATCTTGAACAGATTAAGACACTGGAGTTAAGAACATAAGAATATAAGAAAATAAGGAAGCTACAAGAGGCCGTGAGACCGACATGTGGTAGTTCCTGTTAGTTATTTTTACCTACACGTGGTAGTTCAGTTCACCCACCCTGAGCTATATCACCGATTTGCCAAGGGGCAATGGGTTGGTTATGCAAGATCGCCCAGGTAATTTTTGTGGTGTTGGCGGCGACATGAAAGTGGAACAAACTATTCAACGTGTCTCGAAGGGTCCTGGTGGTTACTATGTGTTGGGTGCTACACAATATGTTGCTGCAGTGGCAGAGTTTGAACTCCTCTTCCATGAAATTGGTTTCATTGCAAATATTTTCAATATCCTCACATCCTACACAAGCATGCATCACAAGGAATGCCATCTTAAGCACTCCCTTAATAAATTATGCGCATCACAATTAATGAAAATGTGGCAAAATTCCTTCATTATGTTCAAGACCGACACAATCCATGACATCAATGTAACAACTCATGTGCCACTACACAACATTCTTACCAAAGCAAGCGGTCAACCACCTCATCTCCAAGCGTTTGCTCAATTGCATAGAAAATGGCGAGACAATATACAAAGCCTACATAGAAGAAAGGTTGGTAGACAAAGTACAAATTATCACTGCTAAAATATCAAAACAAAGACTGCCAAGCTTTTCTGAACAATCTCAGATTGTAAACAAGGCAGAGGAGATTACAGTGGTGCATAAGTTGTCTTCTAAAGAAATTCCTGCATCTCAGAGGAACATGGAAATTGCAAAAGAACGAGGGATGCCACCTACTGAGATTCTTTCCCATGACTTGCTCAAATCATCTCCATTGTTTGATGGGGACCTTCCAACTCACGTGGACAAGTCTAAGCTAGTACATGAAATTGAGTTCGAGCGTGATTTGACCTAGTGGAGCCCACACAAAACATTTTCTACTCATGTCATCATTGACATCATTTCAAAGATACGGGCAATGCCAGTAGCAGATTTTGGAATTTTTGGTGAGGTAGTTAGTGCTTTAATTAAGTCATTAACACGAATATGTCATCAGGCAGAACTCATCCATCTTATTTTTTATAGTTATATTGAGATGTAACTAAAGGAAGGAGAACGCTTGCGACACTGTAGGTATGCTCCAGGCATTGACATCATTGGCATGAACAGTAGCACTCCCACTCCTCGGCAAACCGACAAGTTCTGGGTCTCTGAAGAGAACAAGCATAATCTCCAGCTGCTGACCCGAGAGTTGGTATGCAAAAATGTGACTAAAGGTCAGCCTTCCACTATTGCAAGTTCTCTGGTGAGTGATGGCGAAGTGCTTTCAGCCATCACAGGCACTAGCGAAATCCTAGAACTACTAGAGACTACTAGTTACTAGATTAAGACTACCTGATGTCAGATGTAAAAAATAAGTACAGGAGTGAATTCCTTGTGCTGGAAAACCTAAGAAAATTGGCATTACACATTATTTTAGCCCAACTAGTATGGAAGTTATGGTTCACCCTATGGCTGAGGGATGAAATCCAAGATGGCGGCCATAGCTCGGTAACCTACCACCTAGCGCACGAATGCGGGCCATGGACCAGCGTAGGTTGAGGCAGGAGCTCATCGGGGAAGAGGAGCTGCCTGGTCGTCCTTGGTCGGATCCTGGTGACCATAAGGACTGGCGGGCCGGCACACCACCCGCCCCGGCCACACGGTGCACCTCTCCTCGCTTCCTCACCCCGCCTTCGTCGCCACAGCACCACGCCGCTATGTACTGTGGTCACTCGGGGCGGCGTAAACCATCTGAGTTTGATGGCAAGGTTGGGTGGGAAGCTTACCTGACCCAATTCGAGCTCCTGGCAGACGCCCAAGGGTGGGACTTGGCAGAAAGAGCCTTACAGCTCGTGTCCAGTCTCCGGGGTGCAGCGTTGGAGGTGCTGGGGCACCTGACCCCTCCCTGCGCAACGCCTGGTGTATCAGAGTGTGGTGGAGGCCCTACGAAGGAGGTTTGGCCACCATCAGCAGGCCGTAGTATACCGGGCTCGCCTGAAGGTCAGGGTGCGAACCAGGGGCGAGCCTCTACCCCAAGTCGCCCAGGATTTGGAGACGCTGGTACGTCGCGCGTACCCCGCCGCCCCAGAGGACATGGTGGTGGTGCTGACGCGCGACCACTTCGTGGATGCGCTGCAAGACAGGGACTTGCAGTTGTATGTGAAGCAGGCGCATCCAGGGGACGTGCAGGAAGCTCTAGCGAGGGCACTGGAGCTCGAGTCTTTCCTGCGCACCTCTGTGGGCGGTGCCGCGACGGAGGGGCCATGGAGAGCCCCCCCACCAGGGAATTCCGGGCCAGGCAGGCACAGGTGAAGAGGACGCCGGAAAGGAGGTCCGCGGCGTCCGGGAGGACGAGCCCCACAGGCTTCTAGGGCTCTTGTTGGGGTTGTGGCCAGCAAGGCCACAGGCGAAGCCAGTGCCCGAAGGGGCGGAGGACGCGTTCCCTTGAGAGGCCGGCTGATAACGCCTTTCAGCCTTGCTGCCGGAGTTGTGGCCAGTATGGCCACTTTTCCATCGCTTGCACTAATCCCAAGCAAGTGCTGCAGGCGGAAAACGACGCTTGGCTGGACGGAGGGGCCGAGAGCCAGCCAACGCTCCCAGGGCACCGTACAGTGTAACCTGCCACCGTGCTACAGCCAAGACGGTCGAGGTGGAAGGGACCGTGAACGGGAGACCATGCCGGATGACGGTGGACACGAGCGCGGAGAGGACGCTCACGCGTCCGGACGTGGTGCCGGCGAAACATCTTCCTGAAGCGCCGCAGCGAGTCTGTGGAGTCACCGGGCATTGCACGAAGCTCAGGGGCCCAGTGGAGGCGCGACTCGGCGTGGGAGGCACTGAGGAAGTACTGTCTGTGTATGTCGCCGAAATAGAGGATTCATGCCTCCTGGGCCTGGATTACCTGACGCAGAGTGGGGCGTGCGTCGACCTGGGGAGGAGGACGTTAAGGGTGCGCGGAGAAGAGGTGCCCCTACTTCCAGGTGGCGCCCCGGCGGAGGTAGTTGCGGCTGAGCGCATGCGTCTTGCCCCTAGGACGGAGACTGGGGTGCCTTGTACGTTGACCAGGAAGATGGAAGGAGCCGACGGCATGGTGGAGTCCACGGAACACCTGTGGTTGACAGACGGTGTGGCGGTGGGCCGGAGTCTCGTAGGAGCCGGGGAAGAGTCAGTCACTGTCCTTGTGGCTAACTTCTCCGATGAGACTCGCACGGTACCGGCTGGTGCCAAGCTGGGCGCCTGTGAGGAGGTGGCTAGTCAGGAGGGGCAGCGAGGTAGTGTGGAACCGGCTGCTGAAAGTACCCTACATGACCACCTGAGTTATTTGGCGCAGAGGAGCGCCACTCACCTCACCTCGTGGCAGCAGGAGAGGATGCGCGACACTCTGAGGGAGTATGCTGGTGTCTTCAGCGAGGGTGACTTGGACCTGGGCCGCACGGGCCTGGTAAAGCACTACATTAAGACAGGAAGCACACCGCCCATCAGACACGCCCCCTAAGAATACCAATTTTCCCCGTCAAAATGGGGCAATAACAAATCTGGTAATTTAAGTTGGGATAAGGAGGCTTTGGCTGTGGGGTTCTGATCACGCACTAAGTTTTCATATTTGAATCCCGTTTCCATGTATTTTGTACATTCTTGATCATACTTGGTCTCATAATTAATTAATTCTTTATCCCCAGCTTCTAATGATTGAAAGTAAGCCTCTTCCCAATTATCCCATTTAGTTTTTAGCATTAGCAGACCTGTCTTTAAACTATTATAGTCAATAGGGATAGTCTCAGCTGCTTCCTCACACTTTTTATATATTCGTGTAGGCCATCCTAATTTAGCCGCTATTGCTTTAGCCCCTTCCGCAATGATTTTAATTGATGATTAGATGAAATGAAAAAACAAAAAAATAATAAAAAGGTTGGATACAAGTTTACGCGTTATGGTTCCCTATTTTACTTATTTAATTCTAAGGGTGGATGTGCCGTTGACTCGGCCCACCAAGGCGCAAAGCCAGGCCTATAACCATCCACCACTTTATTTAACGCAACTACTAACTTCGCAAACATTGTTGTTGGCGAATGGTAGCTTACCAATGCGACCAGTGTGCCGTTGCTATCTGTGACACAGCGGGCGAGTACGGCGAGCGAGTACGGCGGCCAAGTCAAGGTTGTTTCCCAAAGGGGGCGGGGGAAACTGGTAGTTATATCAATCAGACCAGTATCCTCCTAGTGCTTGGATAGCATCCCACTCCCCTTTCTGACACTTTATGAAATTTATAAACTTGGCTTTTACAAAATAACAGCCTCGCCTTGCCCAGTGCACCCCATCTCGGGAAAGATCTGCCTCGGAAGGCTGTGCGTTGAAATGTACTACTGCATAACCTTTCAATTCCCTTTTCAAAGACCTATTTATAGCCTCCTTGACCCTATCATAACCGAGTTGGCTTACCAGGTGATGTCTAGGAGAGAGGTTGGTCTTTCTAGGATCTATTAAACACAATCCTACCTGACTGCCACATTTCTCTTCTATTTTCTTAACTATATTTTTTATGTTATTTATGATGACTCTGGGGCTACAATTGTCATCTATATCGTTACCCCACAGAAAGAGAACTGTGAGGTCATGAGGCCACTGAAGTACTTCATTGATACGTGAGTGTTTCAAATAAATCAGCACGACCGCCGGGTGCCCGAAAGAGCCTGAGTTCCACACCTTCCACCGCCAGTCGCTGTGGGCATAAACTGTGCCCCACAACGGCCACCTTGTACATTCCTTAAGATAATCCTCACTCGGGGTACCAAACTGTTGAAATTATAGTAATAATTGATGTGAACTCACCTTGCTATTAACCCAAGAACTACCTAGACTGCAATGATACCATATTTAGACTCTAACTAAGGTATACTCAACAGTGGTAGATGGGTTGATGATTTGAAGGCTTGATTATTATTTGAGGGAGTGGTGGTAGTCGCTATAGGGCGCTGGTAATTGTAGTAGGTGCACGTAATGGCGGCGATGGTGGTAGGCCGAGGGTAACTTTCCACAGTTCCTGGTGCAGCACGTACTGTTGTGGTGTTTTTACCACTTCGTCCTTGGTTTAACCGATTGATCGGTTATATTGGCTCACTCATAGTAATATGATGAGCGTGACTACACCTTAAGTGTATAATCAAGAGAGTACTACACCTTAATCGTGTAGGGTCTAACGCGTGAATGCTGTCTTGACCGAAAACCCTTATCAAGACGGCTGGAGCTATACACGTGTACGTTCCAATAATGTTTACTCCTACACGTGGAGGCTCCAATATTTTCCTCACAACTCTTATATTATGTTAATCCTTTGATTAATTATGGTACTAGTGAATACCAGCAGAATTATATTACTATATTTAATGCATCTTAATGTATACCCAATTCTATTATAATATATACATAGGTGGAATTTTTACTCATCTCCCTTTTTGACAGGGGAGGCGTATACC
>JACEEZ010025606.1:50000-57500 GCA_016584305.1 Chionoecetes opilio | reverse complement strand
ATACTGGACTTGCTACTCGTGTCCCGCGCCAACCCGCCCATTACAAGTGGAGACCGATCGGCAAGGTAAAAAAGTGTTTCGAACATCACTCCCATTTCCCTTCTTATGGTTTATTAGTATAAGTAATATACTGTTTTCTTCGTAAATGTTTGTTCTATAATATTATCAAATAAAAAACAGTAAAATACACTAAAGAAATGCCATATTGAGAGAGTGAAAAAATATGCAAGAACTTAATATTCACTTAAACTCTACGCCATTTAATATTTTGCGAGAAAACTTTTTACATAAAACACATCAATAGAAGCAAATTTGCATTAGCTTTCCATTGATATATTTCGTTTTCTGATGAATGAATTGCACCATACATAAATTAGCGCTAACTAAAATAATAATATCATCAATCGGATTGGTAAGTAAAAAAGTGTTCCATGAATACAGTAGACTATGGTTTATCAGTATAAATGATATACTGTTATCTTCGTAAATGTTTGTTCTATACTATTATCAAATAAAAAACTGTAAAATACACTAAATAAATTCCATTATGGGACTCTGAAGAAATATGCATGAATATATATTCACTTAAGCTCATCACCATTTACTATTTTTCGTAAAAACCTTTTACATGAAACATAGCAATAGAAGCGGAATTGTATTAACTTTCCATTGATATATTTTTTTTCTTCTGATAAATTAATTTGTACCATACATAAATTAGCGTTAACATAACATGTTAACATAATATAACATCATCAACCGGGTAACTTTCCCGATTGATGAGGTTATTTATTTAGTTAACTCTAATTTATGCATGGTACTAATTCATTTATCAGAAAACGAAATATATCAATGGGAAGCTAATAAAATTACACTTCTATTGATATCTGTCATGTAAAAAGTTTGCTAGCAAAATATTAAATGGCGAAGAGTTTAAGTGAATATTAAGTTCATGCATTCTTCTTAATTCTTCTTCACTATCTCATAATGGCATTTCTTTAGTGTATGATACTGTTTTTTATTTGATAATATTATAGAACAAACATTTACAAAGACCACAGTGTATCATTTATACTGATAAACCATAGGAAGGGATATGGGAGTGATGTTCGGAAATGTCAGGAATCGCGGGATTGGCCTCCACTGGAAATAGCCCAAACTGAGTAGCAAGTCCAGTATACAGTAGTCTTTGGTTGGCCCTAATACCAAGGAATCTTTACTCTATGATAACTGACCAAATTCAAACAACCCCCTCCTCGTGTTTGGCACGAGTGATGGCCTCATACTCCTTGCTGGTGAATATACTCAATATATAAATGTCAGAGCTGGGCAGTATTTAAATACATTTGTATTTAAATACGTATTTAAACACATTTGTTTATATATAACTGTATTTATAAATACATTGGCTTTCACGTATTTAAATACAGTATTTAAATACTTTAATGAGTATTTAAATACATTGTTTTTAAATACTCATAATATAATAATGTAAATACTTTTTTATCAGTTAATTACTCAATAATTTCAATTACTAATCTCATTTACTCAAGTTAATTAATCAATTAATTAAATATTCAATAGGAAATTATCCTTTATCATTGATCAAACATTTTATATTGTTAATCATAAATTACTGAATACATGTTAAAATGTGTGTATTTAAAATGTATTTACAAATGTATTTAAATACAATTGATGTATTTAGTATTTAGTATTTAGATACATTCGTAAAATGTATTTAGTACTTCGTATTTAATATTTAGATACATTCGAAAAAATGCATTTAGTACTTAGTATTTAGATAAATTTATCCCATGTATTTAGTATTGAGTATTTAAATACATTCAATATATTTAGTGCCCAACTCTGATAAATGCCAACTTTTCTATGGGTCCAAATATTTTCTAACAAATTTATGTCATCCGTGTGCCTTCGTGGCCACCGAGATGACAAGGCCTGATGCATCGCCCGTGACGTCACACCATGTAGATCCCACCCGCTCCGCTCCCCGTACAAGTTTACCTACCTAATAACTATAATGATTATCAGTATAAAAGATATACTATTATCTTTGGAAGTGTTTGTTCTATAATATTATCAAATAAAAAATCGTAAAACACACAAAAGAAATGCCATTATGAGACTTTCAAGAAATATGCATTAATTTAAACTCTTCGCCATTTAAGATTTTGCTCGCAAACTTTTTACATGGAGAATATCAATAGAAGCGTAATTTAATTAGCTTTCCATTGATATATTTCGTTTAGTCATACATGAATTAGCAGTATGCATAAATTAGCGTTAACTGAATATTAAAAATCATGAAATCGGGTAATTTCCTACTTAATATATGTTTATCAGTATAAAAGATATACTCTTATCTTTGGAAATGTTTGTTCTATAATATTATCAAATAACAAACAGTAAAACACACAAAAGAAATGCAATTATGAGACTTTCAAGAAATATGCATTACTTTAAACTCTTCGCCATTTAATATTTTGCTTGAAAACCTTTTACATGGAGAACATCAATAGAAGCGGAATTGCATTAGCTTTTCATTGATATATTTCCTTTTCTGATAAATGATTTAGAACCATACATAAATTAGCGTTAACTAAATAAATAACCACATCAATCGGGAAAAATTACCCGATTTCATGATGTTATTTACTTAGTTAACGCTAATTTATGCATGCTGCTAATTCATTTATCAGAAGAAAAAAATATATCAATGAAAAGGTAATTAAATTCCGCTTCTATTGATGTTCACCATGTAAACAGTTTCTTCGCAAAATATTAAATGGCGAAGAGTTTAAGTTCAGGCATATTTCTTGAAAGTCTCATAATGGCATTTCGTTTGTGTGTTTTACGGTTTTTTATTGGATAATATTATAGAACAAACATTTCCAAAGTTAAGGGTATATCTTTTATACAGATAAACATATATTAGGTAGGAAGTTACCCGATTTCATGATTTATAATATTTAGTTAACGGAAATTTATGCATGCTGCTAATTCATTTATGACTAAACAAAATATATCAATGGAAAGCTAATTAAATTCCGCTTTTATTGATATTCTCCATGTAAAAAGTTTTTGAGCAAAATATTAAATGGCGAAGAGTTTAAGTTAATGCATTTTTCTTGAAAGTCTCATAATGGCATTTCTTTTGTGTGTTTTACGATTTTTTATTTGATAATATTATAGAACAAACATTTCCAAAGATAACAGTAAATCTTTTATACTGATAAACATTATATTAGGTAGGTAAACTTGTACGGGGAGCGGAGCGGGTGGGATCTACATGGTGTGACGTCACGGGCGATGCATCAGACCTTGTCATCTCGGTGGCCACGGTGCCTTTCTCTCATACAGCTGTTACTTCAGTGTACGCTCTTCTTCCAAACAAGATTCGTGCCACCTACGAAGAACGTAGGCTATAGTTGATAAGTGTGAAGACCTAAACAATTATGTCAATGAGCAAACCGTTGTGACTAACTTTTAAGATGGTGCACTAAGGGCTGTTCTTGCAGTGATTGGCCGCGACGTAGAGAGCAAAGGTTGTTTATATCACATTACGCATGTAATCTACTTGGCGTAAGATCCAGGAACTGGGTTTGGGAATACATTATAATATCAATGTTTAAGTTTCTTTTGTTTTGTCATGATTGATGCTCTAGCATTTTTCCCCTAGAAAACGTTGATGAAGGTATGCGATACCTCAAAACTGTCATTCCACAAGATCTACCTGAAACCGAGGAACTGCTCATGTACTTTGATTATATTTATGTTAAAGGCTCCTTTCGACTGATTCAACAGCCAGTTGCCATGTCCAGTGATGCCCTGATACCTCTGGGAATGCGTCACTTTCCACCTATGTTTGCTCCTCACCTATGGAATTACACTGCTCAGTTTGCCAGAAAAGTTCCTTTGTCCACATATTGCTGCTACCGACCCGCAGTCATCAGAGACGTAGGCAGTCTGAGTGCACACAAAGATAAGTCAACAACTGACTGTATCCTAGCACTTCGTATCCTGGTGTAACGCCGACGCAAGTGTCGACAGGGAATGGAAACAGTGGAACGACAGGACAGGGAATGCTTGCAGACCTATGTTGATCTATAGAAGGCGTTTGATTCAGTGAATCGTGATGCACTCTGGGATCTTTTGCGGGATTCCTGCAAGGAATGTTGGTCTGCTAATTGGCCTGTACTGTGGGACTGAGAGTGTTGTGTAGTGGGGGAGAGGTGCATCCAGCTTTTCCCTTTGAACACATGAGTGAGGCAAGGGGGCGTCCTTGCCCCATCCTTCTTCAACACTTGTATGGAGTGAATATTGCGCAAAATTGTGGACCAAAGTGATTTAGGAGCATCCCTCGGTGAAACCAAGATCACTGCTCTTATTTTTGCCGATGTTGCAGTAGTCTTTGCTGAATCGCTGGATGTTCTGGTGATGGCTCCTGAAACGCTTGTATGTACAAGGAGAAGAAGCCTTTGGGACCTACGGTTTCCTAGCCCAAGACATAGGTCCAGGTGTTTGGAGGCTTACTAGATGAAACAGTACAGTCTGTTCATGCGTACAGCGAGGACATTTGAGATCTTTGAAAATGTTACATACCTTGGTAGAGTAGTCCAAAATGAAGGCAGGTCACGTTAATATATCTTACGGAAGATTAGCTTAGCCAAAGATTACTTTATACTGGACTTGTTTCTGGCGCTACGTGCTAACCCGCCCATGATTAGTGGAGGCCAATCGGCAAGGGGAACAAGTGTTCTATGAAAATAAGCTAAATATACCAATTTCAAGTGTGTTAGTTATATGAAAAGCATATATATGTGACCATGAGATATTCAGGATTTCGTACATATAGGTTTTGTGTTGTTTTGATGCTAAAATAGTGTAATATACATAAATTAATGAACTGACTTTGCTTCGTGATGCGAATGCCTTAATATAATAATAGATATCATTGGTATTTCAAATATTCAGCTGGTCTCAAAAACATTATTTAATTTTCCTCTATGTTATCAATTAAGAGTGGTGCTATTTTCATGAAGTCATATTAAGATTTATTCTATACAGTAACGTTTAAGTACTATTATGAACGCTTAAAAGTATTTGAAAATGGTTTGTTTACATTCGCAGACGTGTGCAGGGTCGCACTGTCTAGGAGGCTGTTATTTGTGACTAAATGGTAGCTGTTCTACCATTCCTAGGAGTCTGTAAGCCTGGAAATATATCCAGGAACAATTAGAGACTTGAAAAAATTACACATAAGGGGACAACAATGGATAAAGTAGCAAATACAGTCATATGTGCTGCATGTGATTTTGATAATGACCTGACCCACACCATTCGTTGTCACTGGCCAGCAATTCAACGACACCAACAAGACGTCAGGTCAGGTGGTCTGTAAGTACTATAGAAAAACCTCTGTATGTATGAAATAAGTGGAAGGGACTGTCCATTTCCCCATCCAAAACCTTGCCAAAAATTTTACAAACATAGTTTGAACCATATGTCAGGGTGCAGGTTAGGGAAACGTTGCAAGGACTTCCACCCGTACATGGGTGGAAACTCTTTATATAAGGGAATATACTACACACTAGAAGACTGCCGTTTCCCTCATGTGAGGGGAACAAGACGAGCATTTAGGAAGATTCCTACGATAAATGCAAGGCAGGAATCCTATTTGGCAAGGACAGGGAATCCATATCAGCTAAATCATAAAAAACATGAAAACTGGCCTACCTTGCAACATGAAACATGAGGCCACATCACCAACATACCAGGACACGATACGCATGGCCAGTCTTACGACCAATGCAACACACCAAGCACTATGAGACCCAACCCACACATGGCAAGAAACATACCAAAATGTAACAACACAATCATGGCAGACCAAGGTTCCTCTTTTTAAGAACAGCTCATTGAACGATTGTTGCAGGTAGAGAAATAGTCTCAACTAATTTGGTGCTTTTACAAATGTAGTGTTTTTTTCCAGTTAAAACGTCTATGAAGTGTGTTTTTTTACAAAATTTTCATAACTTTTTTGAATTGCAAGAAACATTTTTTTTTGAGGTTTGCATAGGAAAAAACTATCTCCATTAGGAAAAACATCACATATTCAACTAAACTGTCTGAATTGTCTGAAAATGATGCAACAGTCATAGAGTAAATTTTTACCCAATCTGGTCCAGGTCATTCCGGCCCCCAACCCTAGTCATTCCAACCTCCACCCAAGTCATTCCGGCCAACATATTCTCCGGTTTCTGGAGTAGTATGTCGCGCTTACTCTTGAACACGTCAGGTTAGGTTACGTTAGGCTACGGTGAGCTTAGGTTTCCCTACCGTAATTGTGGTAACTTTGTGTGGAAATCACAATGAGGATATTTGGAGGAATTCCTATGGTTACTTTTGGAGCTACATCCAAGCGTCTTCACCCGGAGACCACATACCCGCATAGAGTTAGGGAATATGCTTATGGACCTCGCATTCAAATCATTTCCGCAAATTTGAAATCTTAGAAAATGAAGACAAATATATAAAATGAATTTTTTTGACGTTATGAGTGGACAAAACACTATCTTTTTTTTGCAAAAACACCAGATAATCATCTAATCAAACTAACCTAGCCTAACTCTCAAACTACCTAGCCTAAAAAAAAATTAATGCTTGCACAACATTTAATTATTACTTTCAGACTCGTTCTGACCTGTTGAAAAGGTAGAAAGGTGACAAATACTTGAAACCAGACCCAGTCATGTTAAACATATTTGCATATATATATATATATATATATATATATATATATATATATATATATAACGTATATATATATATATATATATATATATATATATATATATATAGTATATATATATATAGTATATATATATATATATATAACTATATATATATATAATATATATATACGTATATATATATATATATATATATATATATATATATATATATATATATACGTATATATATATATATACTATATATATATATATATATATATATATATATATATATATATATATATATATATATATATATATATATATATATATATAAGTTATGACGGGAGCCTACGCAATGCTGTGCGTGGCATTCGGTGCTCATCTCTATGGCATTAGCCCATAGAGCCTGTGGTGGGTGAGGACCCTTTCCCCAGGGACACAGGGTTACCCGGGTTACCTCAGTTACCTTCCCCAGGTTACCCCAGGTACCCATTTATCAACCTCGAAAGGAAGGAAGAACAGCTGGTTATGCTGGTCACCGATTTGCTCTGGCCCGAGTTCGAACCAGGGCCCGCAGATTCGTAGCCAGGCACGCTAGCCACTGCACCACGGAGGTGACAATATATAGTACGTTTAGAAGCTTATGTAAACATGACTCTCATGGAATTATAATTTTCACCCTTGAAATTCGTATTTATTCTTCCGCCATGAACAGCAAAAACGGCAGTTGCACTTTTCCAGG
>JACEEZ010025606.1:42500-45000 GCA_016584305.1 Chionoecetes opilio | reverse complement strand
TGTCCTGGTGGAACGCAGCGTGAGTTTTCGACGGGGGGGCTTGCACCTATTTTGATCTCAAGAAGGCGTTTGACTCAGTCTCGGAGTCACTTTGGGACTTTGCGACTTCGAGGTTTCCCTGCAAGGACTTTTGGGCCCTTGAAAACTGGTCGTTTTGGGACTGAGAGTGCTGTGAAGTTGGGGCGGTGTATTCCTCTTCTTTCCTGGAATCGGGAGTGGGGAAAGGGGTGCGTCCTTGCCCCATCACTTTTCAACGCTTGTATGGACGGGTTTTGGGACAGGTTGTAGATCAAAGTGTTTGTGGAGCACCCGTCGGCAACACCAAGATCACTGATCTTGTTTTTTTCCGTGAGCAGTAATTTTTGCTGTTTGCTGGAGGTCCCGGTGATGGGTCTCGAGGGGCTGCACGGGACTCAAAGCCTTTGGGACTTTTAGGTCTCCCGGCTCAAAACCCAAGGTCCGAGCTTGGAGACTTACTAGATGAAGCATAAACTGTTTATGCTGTGGCGAGGCATTTTAATTTGGAAAGTTTTACATACCTCGGTGCGCAGTCCAATGACGCGGGTCGCGTCAAGAATCTTACGGCGGATTGGATAGCCCACGGTGTTAGGGCTCGCTAGAGGGAATATTTGGCGTTTTGGTACCGTGAGAAGACAAAGATCCGGCTTCAAGTCGTTGTGTCCCTGTCTTACTCTAGGGGTTTTGAGACATGAGAGGTTGTGAGACCTAATGTGACTTTAAGAAACGAATCAATGCCTTTTTTAAAAAAGTTCTTCGCAGAAACTGGGGTATCGTGGGATGATTCGTTTTCAAATCAGCGATTGCACCGTGCGACTGAATCGAGGGCCCATTTAACTGCATAGTCCTCGCGCCAACTTCGGCTATTGGGCATGTGGGATGCTCCCCGAAACCGATTCTTTCCCCTCGGTTTTATCTGTAAGAGACAAAACCGGCGTGGACAGCCAGGGGGCCCACAAGATGTGTCTGGGGCAAGTTTTATGTTTCTGTCGAGAGTGCTTGGTAGGGAAAAGAGCCTGCATGGGAACTCGCGCGTGGTGACCCCCGGGAGTGGCGTCGTAGGGTGGACGAGGCGAAGCGCCCCCCCCGGCGTATGCCCCTAATGATTGTTTGATTGTATTGTGGTCTGTAGTGTCGCGGGTTTACTGTATTGCTTTTCTGACCCAAAGGTGGTGTGTCTATAATGCTTGATGTCATATATGTGTTTTTCAACAGCAATTAGTTTTTTGTTCAGGAAGGGATCAAAAAATTAATTTCCTTCTAATAATTCGTGGTCGCTATTGCAATTCTACCCCACTGCCTGTCGACTTTAAGTTTCTGCTAAAGATACGTGCCACAGGACACCTCTTGAAACTAATGATGTGTTATACACTGTGTGACTCACATTTTTAATTAGTTTGTGGCTCCTAAATGGAAAATGACAATATTTGGGGTGTAATGATATAATGTTAAAATTTAAATAATTTTTATAATTTTTTGTTATTTTTTTTTTAAAAAAAAATTTTTTTTATATATATATATATATTATATATATAATATATTATTTTTTTTTTAAAAAAAAATTTTTTTTTTTTTTTTTATATATATAATATAAAATTTTTATATATATAATAATTTTTATATATATAATATATAAAATATATTTTATATTATATATATATTTTTATATAATATATATAATATATATATATGTATATATATATATTATATATATATGATAGTATATATTTTTAATATATATATATATAAAATATATATATAATTTTAATATATATATATTTTTATATACTATCATTTTATTTTCTTGATAAATAAATGACACTGTAGCCCAAACATTTTAAACAATAAAATTTTTTCAAAATATTAAAGGGTCGGGTTGTCAGTTAATTTTAACATTTTTAAATTTTTATCATCTCCAATATTGTCATTTTCCATTTGGACCCCAAAACTAAAAAAAAGTGAGTCACACAGTTATAACACATCATTATTTTTCAAGAGGTGTCCTGGGGACGTATCTTTAGCAAAAATTTAAAAGTCAAAAGGCGTGGGGTAGAATTGCAATAGCGCCCACAATTATTAGAAAACTTTAAATTTTCTTGACTCCCTTTCCCTGAACAAAACAGATTGTGTTGTAAACAATAATGCTCAAGATTATAAACACCCCCTTTGGGTCAGAAAAGAAATAAGTAAACCCGCCCCCACTACAGACACAATACAACAAACAATCATTGGGGCATACGCCGGGGGGGGCGCTTCGCCTCGTCCACCCTACGCGCCCTCCCGGGGGTCACCACGCGCGAGTTCCCATGCAGGCCTTTTCCCATACCAAGCAGCTCTCGACAAGAAAACCAACTTCCCCCACCCACGAGTCTTGTGGGGCCCCCTTGGCCTCGCCCCGCGGGTTGTTCTTACAGATACAACCCGATGGGAAAATGGTTTCAGGGTAGCATGCCACATGCCCTATAGCCAAAGTTGGCGCTGA
>JACEEZ010025606.1:32500-37500 GCA_016584305.1 Chionoecetes opilio | reverse complement strand
TTTAAAAAAAAAATTTTTTTTAAAATATATATATATATATATTTTTTTATATTTTTTTTTTCCCTTTTAAAAAAAATTTTTTATCTTATTTCCCCCCCTTTTTTTTTTTTTTTTTCCCCCAAAAAAAACCCAAAAATTTAAAAAAAAAAAAAAATTTTTTTAAAAAATTTTTTTTTTAAAAAAAATTATATTTTTTTTTAAAAAAATTTAATTTTTCCCCTTTTTCCCCCCCTTTTTTTAAAAAATTTTTTTATATATAAAAAAATATATTTAAAAAAATTTTTTTTTTTTTAAAAAATTTATTATAAATTTTTTTATTTTTATTTTATTTTTTTTTAAATTTTTTTATATTTTTTTTTTTAATTTTTTTTTTTTTTAATTATTTTTTTTTAAATATTTATATATATTTTTTATTTTTAATATATTTTTTTTTTTTTTTTTTATTTTTTTTTTTTTTTTTAAAATATTTTTTTCCCCAAATATATTTTAAAATTTTATATTACATATAAAAAATTTTAAAATTTAAAAAATTTATAATTATATTTTTAATATATTTTTTTTTAAATAAATATTTTTTATTTTTTATTATATATTTTTTTTTTTTTTTTAAAAAAAAAAATTTTTTTTTTTAAAAAAAAAAAAAATTTTTTTTTTATCCATATTTTTTTAAAATTAAAAAAAAATTTTTTAATATAAAATTTTATTAAAAAAAAAAAAAAAAAAAAAAAATTTTTTTTTTTTATTTTTTTTTTAAAAAAAAAAAAAATTTTTTTTTTTTTTTAAAAAATTTTTTTTTTTTTTTTCCCCCCAAATATTTTTTTTTAAAAAAATTTTTTTTTTTAAATATATATAAAAAAAAAAAAAAAAAATTTTTTTTTAATTTTTTAAAAAAAATTTCTTTTTTATTTATTTTTTAATTTAAAAAAAAAAATTTTTTTTTTTAAAATATTTTTTTTTAAAAATTTAAAAAAATATATTTATAAAAAAAAATTATATATATATAAAATATATTTTTTTTATATAAAAATTTTTTTTAAAAATATTTATATATATTTTTCCCCAATAAAAAAAAAAATTTTTTTTTTTTTTTAAAAATTTACCCCCAAAAAAATTCTTTTTATATTTTTTTCCCCCAAAAAAATTTTTTAAAACCCCCCTTTTTTTTTTTTTTTTTTAATTATTTTTAATATCTTATCAAAAACCCCCCCAAATTTTTTTTTAAATTTTAAAAAATTTAAAAAAAAAAACCCCCAAATCGTATTAGTTTTTGATTACTTAAAAGGCACCCCCCAAAAAAAGGGGTTTTTTGGGGGAAAATCAAGAATCCAGCGAATGTTTTTAAATCCGTATGTTAGTAACCCCAACTAAACACTTTACTACACAAACTCTTTAAAATCCCCCAGTTTTTAAATACTAACCCCCAAAAAAGAGGGAGTAATTCTTTTTAGGCCGGGCTTATTACTAAAAAACGTGATGAACCCGGATTTCCTCCCAGCTTCGTCTCCCTCTTACCTATTCGTCTTTTCTTGTCGTCAAAGCAGTGTCATATTTTTTCTGAAAAACAACATTTTTTCCCCCTTAAGATTTAAGGTTCGCATAAAAAGGATGTTAAACCACTTTGCAAAACGCGGGGGTCCCTCCCAGCGGGGAGCATACATCCAAACGGAAAATTCACGGGGCCCCCGGAAAAGTGCAAATGCCGGGTTTTTTTTTTTTCATGGCCCGGGAAAAATAAAACGAATTTTTAAGGGGGGAAAAATTTTAATTCCATGAAAAGTCAAAGTTTTTTTATAACTTCTAAACGTAAATATAAAATTGTCACCCCCCCGTTTTTGCAGTGGCTAGCGTGCCTGGGTACGAATCTGCGGGGGCCCGGTTCGAAATCGGGGCCCAAGAAATCGGTGACCAGCATAACCCCGCTGTTTTTTCCTTCCTTTTTGAGGTTGGGTAAATGGGTACCTGGGGTAACCGGGGGAAAAGGTTTAAATGAGGTAACCCGGGGAACCCTGTGTCCCCCGGGGAAAGGGTCCTCACCCACCACAGGCTTATGGCTAAGGGCCCTGGGGGATTTAAACCCGAAGCCACGCACAGCAAAGGCGTAGGCTCCCGTCTAACTTATAATATATATAATTAAAATATTATATATTTTATATATAAATATATTTATATATATATATTATATATATATATTTTAAAATAATATATAAAAATATATATATTATAATTATTTTATTATTACATAAAATTAAATTTCGTATATATATATATTATATAATTTTAAAATATAAATTTATAAAACTAATATATATATAAAATTTTAATATTATATTATTCTATATTAAAATTTATATATAATTGTAATTTTATCTATTATATAGATTATATATTTTATATATATTTTATATTATATTTAAATAATGCAAAAATGTTTACCTGACTGGGTCTGGTTTCAATTTTTTTTTCACCTTTTCCCAAACCCTTTTTAACAGGTCAGAACGAGTCTGAAAGGGAATAATTAAATGTTGGCAAGCATTAAATTTTTTTTTTTGGCTAGGTTTGTTTTAAGTTGGCCCAGGTTAGTTTTATTAGTGATTTTTCTGGTGTTTTTTTGCAAAAAAAGATATGTTTTGTCCACTTTAAACGTCAAAAAAATTCCTTTTTTTATATTTTTCTCATTTTCTAAAATTTTAAATTTTTGGGGAAATGATTTGAAAGCGGGGGTCCCTAAGATATTCCCCCCCAAATCTAGGGGGGGTATGTGGTCCCGGGTGAAGACGCTTGGTGTTTTCTCCAAAAATAACCATAGGAATTCCTCCAAAAATCCCATTGTGGGTTTCCCCCAAAAAAAGTTACCCCAATTTTCGGTTTGGGGAAAACCCAAACTCCCCTAGCCTTTAAAGTAACCTAACCTGACTTTTCAAAAATTTTTCGCGACAATACTACTCCAAAAACCGGAGAAATTTTTGGCCGGAATGACTTGGGGGGGAGGTTGGAATGACTAGGTTGGGGGCCGGGAAAGACCTGGACCAGATTGGGTAAAATTTACTCTATATGTTGCATCATTTTCAGAAATTCAGACCGTTTTAAATTGAAAAATGGGGATGTTTTTTTTTCCCAATGGAGGGTAGGGTTTTTTTTTCCCATGCAAAAACCCCAAAAAAAAAATGTTTCTTGCAAATTCCCAAAAATTTTGAAAAATTTTTTTTAAAAAAAAAAAACACTTCATAGACTTTTTAACGGAAAAAAAAAAACTACATTTTTTAAAAACACCAAATTATTTTAGACTATTTCTCTCACCTGCAACAATCGTTCCCCCGAGCTTTTTTTAAAAAGAGGAACCTGGGCTGCCCTGAAATTTTTTGGGTTTCATTTTGGTAGTTTCTTGCCATTGTGGGTTTGGGGGCTCAAATGCTTGGTGTGTTTGCATTTGGGCCTTTAAAAACCCGGCCTTTCGTATCGTGTCCCTGGGATGTTGGTGATGTGGCCTCATGTTTCATGTTTGGGAAGGTAGGCCAGTTTTCATGTTTTTTTGATTTACTGATATGGATTCCCCTTTCCCTTTCCAAATAGGATTCCCGCCTTGCATTTATCGTAGGAATCTTCCTAAATGCTCGTCTTTTTCCCCCTCACTGAGGAAAGGGGCAGTCTTCTAGTGTGTAGTATATTCCCTTATATAAAGAGTTTCCACCCATGTACGGTGGAAGTCCTTGCAACGTTTCCCTAACCTGCACCCTGACATATGGTTCAAACTATTTTGTAAAATTTTTTTTGGCAAGGTTTTGGATGGGGAAATGGACAGTCCCTTCCACTTTTTTTCATACATACAGAGGTTTTTCTATAGTACTTACAGACCACCTGACCTGACGCCCTTGTTGGTGTCGTTGAATTGCTGGCCAGTGACAACAAATGGTGTGGGTCAGGTCATTATCAAAATCACATGCCAGCACATATGACTGTTTTTTGGGCTACTTTATCCATTGTTGTCCCCTTATGTGTAATTTTTCAAGTCTCTAATTGTTCTGGATATATTTCCAGGCTTTACAGACTCCTAGGAATTTTAGAACACTACCATTTAGTCACAAATAACGCCTCCTAGCCCTGCGACCCTGCACACGTCTGCGAATGTAAACAAACCATTTTCAAATACTTTTAAGCGTTCAAAATGTACTTAAAACGTTACTGTATAGAAAAAATCTTAATATGACTTCATGAAATAGCACCACTCTTAATTGATAACATAAGGAAAATTAAATAATTTTTTTTGAGACCAGCTGAATATTTGAAATCCCAAATGATATCTATTATTATAATTAAGGCATTCGCATCACGAAGAAAAGTCAGTCATTAATTATGTATATTACACTATTTTAGCATCAAACAACACCAAACCTATATGTACGAAATCCTGAATATCTCATGGTCACATATATATGCTTTTCATATAACTAACACACTTGAAATTGGTATTTTAGCTTATTTTCATAGAACACTTGTTCCCCTTGCCGATTGGCCCCCACTAACATGGCGGGTTAGCACGTAGCGCCAGAAACAAGTCCAGTATAAAGTAATCTTTGGCTAAGCTAATCTTCCGTAAGATATATTAACGTGACCTGCCTTCATTTTTTGGGCTACTCTACCAAGGTATGTAACATTTTCAAAGATCTCAAATGTCCTCGCTGTACGCATGAACAGACTGTACTGTTTCTCTAGTAAGCCTCCAAACACCTGGACCTATGGGCTTGGGCTAGGAAACCGTAGGTTTCCCCAAAAGGGTTCTTCTCCTTGTACATACAAGCGTTTCAGGAGCCATCACCAGAACATCCAGCGATTCAGCAAAGACTACTGCAACATCGGCAAAAATAAGAGCAGTGATCTTGGTTTTTACCGGGGGGATGCTCCTAAATCACTTTGGTCCACAATTTTGCGCAATATTCACTCCATTTCAAGTGTTGAAGAAGGATGGGGCAAGGACGCCCCCTTGCCTCACTCATGTGTTCAAA
>JACEEZ010025606.1:20000-27500 GCA_016584305.1 Chionoecetes opilio | reverse complement strand
CAAGTCAGCGGTTACGGTGACCCCGGGAGGCCGGCAAAGGACCCATCAGGTCTACATGGAGGTGTGGATTCGCTTTGGGGGGGTAAAACCCCTGAGAAGGAACCCCGAGTTGCAGGTTGATTGAGGGGCCCCCGCGCTCCCCTGGGCCTGCCACGTCCCGACACCCGGCCAAACTCGGCGGCCCCGACCTTTTTTGTGGCCCCCAAACCCCCTTTTCACCCTTTAACACCGAGGTCGTGTTCAAACACTACACTCCCTGAAAACCCCACCCCCCGGCATCCCCTTTGGTAAGCCAAAAACGCGTCCTTTTTTGCATGCGAAGCCCGGGTTTAAATTTGGGGTCCTGGGAGGGGAGGGGACCCCTGAACCCCCCCAAAAAAAGGGGGGAATTTTTTGGGGGGTGGAACCCCCCCGTGGGCCCCTTTGGTTTTTTTGCCCCCAAAACCCAAAAACCCCCGGGGCCCAAAAGATTTCACCCCCGGGAACCCCCCCCCAACAAGGAGCCTATATAAAAATAAAAATATATATATATATATATATATAAATTAATATATATTATATTATATTTTAAATATATTATAATATATATATATATATAATATATATATATAATATATTATATATTTTTATATATTATATATATATTATATATATATATATATATATATTTATATAATATAAAAAAATTATAAAATATATATATTAATATAATATAATTTATAATAAAATATATTTTAAAATTATATATTTTAAAAAAAACCATTTTTTCCTACCGAAACCCAGTTATCTGTAGCACTGACAGCGCCTTTTCCTTTTTCCCTCTTTTCCCTTCTCTCCTTTCTCTCTTCCCTCTCTCTTTTTTCTTTTTCTCTTCTCTCTCTCTTTCTTTTTTGTATTTATTTATATAGTAATATTTTATATGTATTATATATATATATATATATATATAATTTTTAATATATATATTTTATATTATATATATATATATAATAGATTCCTTTAGCCAGCAGGGGTTTAAAACCCATACATTAATTTCGCACACAAGTTATTAAGGGGAAAATAACACGAGTTACAGCAGTGGAAGGCCACGGACTCACAGAGCAGAAGCGTGTGTGTGCTCTCTGTGATGGCCGAGTAGTTACTGCCGGGAGAGTAGACGCCAGGGCAGCAGCTGCGGGGAATTTGGGTCACCTAGTCAGGTCATCCACACCTGGCGTGGCGTGACCTTTAGTGTAATTAAATAGTGGCGTTAAGCACAACATTGGAGTCATACAGTACTCCCCTTTTACAACAACAAAAAAAAAAATAAAAAGGGACGTGAATGAACAAGGCCCAAAAAAAAACACAGGCGTAGACTCTATATCCCGGTGGCGCAACTGCACGTTTACTGCCCACGGAAGAACTGTGGGCGATGAATGACCGCCCCGAGCGCTTTATTTTAGCCCTCAGGAGCGAACCCGTCCATAGACCCCCCAGCATCGGTGCCCCTCCGAAGGCGATTCCACGGCAGAGGCTGTAAGGTTGCCGGGAAGGGCAGGAGGCGTGGAGTTGGAAACCGCCAGATCTGCAGGAGGAGTAGCAACTGGTGGAGGGGAAGAAAGGGAAGGGAGGCGAGGATAAGCGTTGGGCAAAAAGGTGCTGGTTCAGGTGTAGTATGAGGAATGGGGATGGGGGAGGTTTTGAGTGGGGCAGGTGTAGGCGAGGAGAGGGAATAGGGTTTGGTGTAGGATGGGCCTGAGGGGGGAAGGGGGTGGGGGACGAGGCCGCCAAGACCTCAGCGCTGAGGGGGGGTTTGATGTGGAAGGGAGGGAAAAAACCCCGTAAGAGGGCCGGGGGGAGGATGACAAAACGGGTTGAGGGAGTGGTGGATGATATGAAGGAGGAGAAGGAATGGAAGGAAGGTGTTGCACATTTTGAGGGAGAGGGGGAAGAGGTGGTGAAGGAAGAAGATGAGCCACCTTCACACGGTCCCATGACGTCACATACGTCATCATGACGTCACATACGTCATCATGACGTCACATACGTCATCATGACGTCAATACAGACGTCCCACTCATACGAAGCCCAAGGATTCGGGGGTGACGTGCTTATCCGAGCGCGCCAGGACGCGATAGGGACCCTTTAAGGGTGGGTCACGGGCCTCGTGGGGCATCGTCCGCAGGAACAGGTGTGTAGCCGTTTGCAGCTCCGGCGGGAGGTGAGTGGGCGCGATGGGGCGTCGTGGAGGCGTGGCCGTAGTGTAGACATCACCTGCCGAAGCGACGGGAGGAAGGAGAGGGCGTTGCTGGCATCCTTCATTGAGGTGAACTGGCAGGTTAGTCTCATGTCTTCACCATACACCAGCTCTGCCGGCGTATGATGTATATCTTCCTTCTCCGTAGCTCGGAGTGTAAGGAGGAGGATGGGAAGGGCATCCACCCAGCTTGTTGGGTGTGGCTGGGCCCGTATGGCTTCCTTCAGGCGTCAGTGGAAACGCTCCACTATGCCGTTGGCTTGAGGGTGATACGCCGTAGTAATCTGACGGCGGGTGCCCAGGAAAGCAAGCAGGTCACCCCAAGCACGGGACTCAAACTGTACGCCTTGGACCGTTATGAGAGTGACAGGCGCGCCGTACAGCGCCACCCAACCAGATAGGAAATGAGCAGCCGTACATTCCGCGGTACTGTCAGGCATGGGAATAGCGGCGCCCCAACGGGTCACCCTGTCCACACAAGTCAGCAGGTTACGGTGACCGCGGGAGGCCGGCAAAGGACCCATCAGGTCTACATGGACGGTGTGAATTCGCTGGGTGGGTAGACCCTGAGAAGGAGACCCTGAGTTGCAGGTCCTGATTGAGGGGCCCACAGCGCTCCACCTGGTCCTGCACGACGTCCCCGACACCGCGGCCAAACTCTGGCGGCCCCGCACCTTTCTTGTGGCCCCGCACGCCCATTCATCACCCGTCAACACCGCAGGTCAGTGTTCAATCACTACCACTCCCTGAACCACCCCGGCATCCTCGGTAGCCATCGCGTCATCAGCAGGCGAGCGATATGGTCTGGGATGAGACGTGACATCAAGGAATGGACGCGTGCCTGTCTTGCCAGTCAAACCGCAAAGATTCACCGACACACAGGAGCCCCTCTCTACACCTTCTCCAAACCCACCCAGCGAATTCACACCGTCCATGTAGACCTGATGGGTCATTTGCCGGCCTCACCGCTCGATTATGTGGCCCTGGCGACGACAAAAAAGGGAGACCCTGTGTTGCAGGTCTTGATTGAGGGGCCTACAGCGCTCCACCTGGTCCTGCACGACGTCCCCGACACCGCGGCCAAACTCTGGTGTGACGTCTCTTGTGGCTCCGCATGCCAATTCATTCATTCTTGTGTCGCTGCCGGGGCCACGTAATCGAGCGGCGCACGCATCGTGACCGCGGACATCATCCGGGGGGTTTTGGCGCAGCGGGAGAGGGCGTTGGCCACGGTATTGTCCTGCCCCGGGATATGGCAGATGTCTGTAGTAAACTCGGATATATAAGCCAGCTATCTGGAGACCCGGGGGGTGAAACTTTCGCCAGACTGCACCATAGCGTGTGTTAATGGACGACTTGTGATCTGTCAATACCTAAAACTCCCTGCCCTCAATAAAGTGTCGGAAGTGTCTCACGGCCTCATACACCGCCAACAGCTCCCTATCGAGCGGCAGCTTGGGGAATGAAGCGGTGGTAATAATTAATCATCCCCAGAAATTCCCTGAGCTTCCTGACCGCACGAGGCCGTGGGAAGTCCGCGATCGTTGACACCTTCTGCGGGAGGGGGGATAAGCCCGCTGACGTGACTCTGTGACCAAAGTCCAACGCCGGAGCACCCAACATACACTTCGCTGGGTAGATCCTCAAACCAAACTCCTGAAGGCGGGTGAGCAGTTGGCGCAAGTGGAGCTCGTGTTGTTGGTCCTCGTGGACGAGGTGACAAGGATGTCGTCGATGTACACCACGACGAGGTCGAGTCCCCTGACTACTTTATCCATAAAGCGCTGGAAGGCCTGAGCCGCATTGAGTAGTCCGAAATTCATGTAGGGGTACTCAAACAGGCTGAAAGGCGTCGTCACTGCAGTCTTCGGCACGTCCTTGTCAGGCACGGGGATCTGGTGGAAGGCCCGTAGCAGATCAATCTTCGAAAAGACTGACCGCCCGTGTGGCATGCTGTGAAAATCCAACACTTGTGAAATAGGGTATCTGGGCGCACCATTCGCCTTTTTGGGCTTTCGGTACCATATGGAGAGGTGAAGCCCAGCAGCTGTCGGAACGTCGAATGGTCCCCTCCTGCAGTAAGTGCTCAAACTCCTTTTTCGCCCCCCGGAAGCGTTCAGGAGTCAGACGTCTCGGCCGAGCAAAACAAGGTGAGCCCGTCGTGGCGATGGTGTGTGTCACCTTATGATCCCTTTCGGCTGGGCCGGAGTGATGAGAAGGGAAAAGAGGGAAGTCTTCGAGAAGAGCGTCGTACAGGACCGCCTGGCGTAGGTGTGTCAGGAGGGGCGCTTGCAGACCGCAGGGCACGGTAGGGATGACAGTGTTTGTTGGGCGATGCAGCAAACGTCCGCGTCGGGGATCAACGAGCAAGTCGTGGGAGGAGAGGAAATTCACACCCAGAATAGGCTGATCCACCTCAGCCACCACGGAGGACCAGACGAAGGGCGAGGCAGGCGTGAAAGAGAGGCGGAGAGTCCGTGTACCATAGGTGGCGATAGGGGTTTTATTGGCGGCCAGGAGGTCGTAAGCGGTGATGGGGTGGGCACGGCGTTCATCTGATGTCGGCGGCACAGCACTCAACACCGAGTCTCCGGCCAGGTCGAGCAGGATGGGCCGGAGACTCGGTTCCCTTCCTCACTCAGCGGTAAGGGAACACACTGAAACTTGTGGTGTTTTGCTGAAACCAGAAGATTTTAAAATTATTGATAATGTTAACGTAAATTTAAGAACATTAGAGTCACTGTATATAAAAACGTTAGATCCTAAGTTAGACAACACTGTGTCTGCAGCATAACTGTACATATTGTAACTGTTATGATAATTCTCACGCTAATGTTTTTAAACTCTTTTATAACCATGTATTATTTATCATTTCCAGATTTTACCACTGAAGATGACATAATGATGTGTCGAAACGTTTGGTTACCACAATAAAGATGCTGTTTGTAACAACACTCGTGGTTCTCTTCCTACTATATATATATATATATATATATATATATATATATATATATATATATATATATATATATATTATATATATATATATATATATAATATATATATATATATATATATATTATATATATAATATATATATATATATATATTTATATATATATAAAATATATATATATATATATATTTTATATATAATATATATATATATATATATATATTTATATATAATATATATATATATATATATATATATATATATATATATATATATATATATATATGTATTACATATATATATATATATATATATATATATATATATATATATATATATATATATATATATATATATATATATTATATATATATATATAAAAAAATATATTAAAATTTTATATATATATATATATATATATATATATATATATATATATATATGTATATATATAATATATATATAATATATATATATATATATAGAGAGAGAGAGAGAGAGAGAGAGAGAGAGAGAGAGAGAGAGAGAGAAGAGAGAGAGAGAGAGAGAGAGAGGGGAGAGAGAGAGAGAGAGAGAGAGAGAGAGAGAGAGAGAGAGAGAGAGAGAGAGAGAGAGAGAGAGATATGTATATATATATATATATATATATATATATATGAATATATATATTTTATATATATATACGTATTTATATTATATATATATATATATATATATATATATATATATATATATATATATATATATATATTATATATAATATATATTATATATATTTTATATATATATATATATATATATATATATATAACGTATATACGTATATATATATATATGTATGTATATATATTAATATATATATATATATATATATTAGGGTGGTACTTCGTGAGGGGTAAATTTTGAATTAATTTATTTTAAGCTCCAACCCCCGGAATTTGTTGGAATAGTCAAGAAAACTGTCCTCCTGTATTATTTTTTTTTTATTCCAACAACATTTACCCCTCCCTCATCGACCTTGAAGTTTAGCCTCAGTTTCTTGGGTCGGCTGACATTAGAACGACGACGTATCTGCTTGTGCTGAACTTTGAAGCGCTCCTGTAATGTCCAATCGTCTCTTTTGATGTGATACGTCGATCTGTGTGTTTGTGTATTATGTGCAATGTGTAATGTGTATTACTCGTTCCTCTCACCGCCCCCCTAACAATGGTTTTTTTTTCAGGTTGAGTCATCACTCATCAATATATCATTCTATCAAGCATGGCAGCAGTGAACCGTCGTTATTGGTTTGCTCTGCTGCAAAACATTGCCGGGTCTCAACTTCCCTCGGAAGAAGAAGTGCTGGGACTGTTGATATGCCGAATCGAGGTCGAGAAGAAGTCTGTGCGGGAGGAGGCCAACGATGTCATGCAAATTGTCATTGATCTCTGGTTGAAGGCCAGGATCCCATTCCAGCGAAAGGACACCATCCTGGCAAAGATTGAAAAACTCCATAAGAAGTTTGGAAACGTCAAACGGAGCAAGGGGCGAGCTGACTCTCAAGCGGTGCGTGAGGAAGCTTTCAAGAAGCGGACGAAGAATCTCTTCGATGTCGCCGCCACTAATACCCTGGACGTCCTCACGAATGAGGAGGATAAGGCATTTCTGCTAGTTAAGCGCGAACCCGGTCGCCGTGGACAGCTGGGATCTATCGACACACGGTTAGCTGCCGTGGAGGCCCGTGCCGCTCAACGCCGTGAGCTGCAGGAGCGACAGAGGCATCGCGCGGAGGATGAAGCCAGCACGTCCACGACCCCAGTAGAATTGGAATCGTCGTCCACCTCTGCAGATGAGACCGCTGAGGAGGAGAGCGGAGACGACGAAGAAGCGAGACCTCCAAAGCGCCCCATGGAGGGCTATGCCAAACGTGATCACGCCAAGTGTGGCAGCGTGTCTGGACAGAACCAAGATGATCGACCGGGGAGCAGTCTATGTCCTGTAGGCGGCAGCCCACTCGCTCGGCCATGACGTCTCCGAGCTGAACATCAGCTGCAGCTCAATCCGGCGGCATCGGCGGAAACACCGGGCGGATGCTCGTGTGGCACTCAAGGAGGAGCTACGGGGGGGCTGCACGCTCATTGTTCATTGGGATAGGAAATTGATGCAAGACCTTACGACCAAGGAGAACGTCGAGCGACTTCACATTCTGGTCTCAGGCAATGGAACGGTGCAGCTCCTCAACGTCCCCAAGCTGCCGAACGGAACGGGCTCTGAGATGGCCAAAGCAGTGGCCGGGGCACTCGAAGACTGGGACCTTACTGAGCGCATC
>JACEEZ010025606.1:0-15000 GCA_016584305.1 Chionoecetes opilio | reverse complement strand
TGTATGTATGTATATGTATGTATGTATATAAACACACACCCACACACACACTTCACGAGCTTCCATGCCGATTCCTATAATTACAAAGCACTGTATTGACTGTTGATGTATTGACTGTGATTCATATAGTATGTAAGCGGTGTTTCTATAAAATTAGAGGGAAAAAGGGGAAAGCGCCATTATACACTGTGTGTGTGCGTGTGTGTGTGTGTGTGTGTGAATTTTATTGAGTTGAATTGAATTTTTTTTATTAAACATATTTGGTAAGCTCACATATTATATAAAAAGTCTGGAGCACAGCTCCAGGATAAATAAATATATTAAATCATACAAATACAATGTTACATAATTAACTAAAAAACTAAAAGGTAAGAAAAATACTGATTGGTAAAGACTGATGATTAGCTATACATAATACTCATCTAAACATACTTAGCACTGACCTCAAAAAATAAAGATACATTCGTAATGATATTTACACTGTTTTTTTTGCAACAGCAAAACATATTTGAAACTTGTTACTGGCAATGTTTAAAAAAAAAAAAAATTGTGTGTGTGTGTGTGTGTGTGTGTGTGTGTGTGTGTGTGTGTGTGTGTGTGTGTGTGTGTGTGTGTGTGTGTGTGTGTGTGTGTGAGAGAGATAAACATTTTGTTTTTGTGAGTGTGTGAGAGAGAGAGAGAGAGAGAGAGAAGAGAGAGAGAGAGAGGAGAGAGAGAGAGAGAGAGAGAGAGAGAGAGAGAGAGAGAGAGAGAGAGAGAGAGAGAGAGAGAGAGAGAGAGAGAGAGAGAGAGAGAGCGTCTGTATTCACCTAGTTGTATTTAATTTTTTGTATTTTACAGGGCCTGAGCAACGTTTGTATGGCCCTGTCTACATATCAAAAAAAAATACCATATACCCTTAGTGCTTAGTGTTGGCCGATGCCACCAACCCGGGAGGCGGGTCAGAAACACACGGCTAACACCCGGTACCCATTCACTACTGGGTGGACAGGGGCTCGGGTTTTAAGAAGACCGTCCGTCTGTCTTCCCTCCGCACGGGGATCGAACCTGCGACTTCTCCGTTGTGAGCCGAGTGTGCTAACCGCTACACTACGGAGTTCCCCTCGTGTTTGTGTTAGTGCGTGTTGTGTTTGTGTGTTTGTGTGTGTTAGAGAGAGAGAGAGAGAGAGAGAGAGAGAGAGAGAGAGAGAGAGAGAGAGAGAGAGAGAGAGAGAGAGAGAGAGAGAGAGAGAGAGAGAGAGAGAGAGAGAGAGAGAGAGAGAGAGAGAGAGAGAGAGAGAGAGAGAGAGAGAGAGAGAGAGAGAGAGAGAGAGAGAGAGAGAGAGAGAGAGAGAGAGAGAGAGAGAGAGAGAGAGAGGTAAGAAAAAAATCAGAAAAAATATTCAACAGACACATAAATAGACCGACAAGATTTAGAGAAAACGGCAAAATTTTGCATTATCATCCCGAAGAAGAAGAAAAAAAGTATGAAGTTCAATTTTAAACTTTTTTTAAGTTTTGAGGCCTGGATTGTACAAGTTCGGGGATGCATACATACAATAATAAAAAGGCAAGGGCATCAGAGCGTTGCAGAGATTCCTTATCTAGTTGCAGGAGACATACCGAATGAGAGTAGTTTGGAAATTAAAGCTTTGTTCCAGACTCTATCAAAACCTTTTGATATGTCAAGGGCACCAGCAAAAGTTTCACCGAAACCCCTAAAGGAGGATGACCAGGATTCAGTTAGGAAAGCTAGAAGATCGCCAGTAGATCGCACTTTACGGAAACCGTACTGACGTTCAGATAGAAGATTGTGAGCAGATAGATGCTTAAGAATCTTCTTATTAAGTATAGATTCAAAAACTTCAGAAAGGCAGGAAGTCAAAGCTATAGGACGGTATATTGAAGGATTGGCACGGTCACCCTTCTTAGGAACAGGTTGGATGTGAGCAAACTTCCAGCAAGAAGGAAACGTGGAAGTAGATAGACAAAGACGGAAAAGTTTGACCAGGCAAGGTGCAAGCACAGAAGCACAGTTTTAGAGAACAATAGGAGGGACTCCGTCAGGACCGTAAGCCTTCCGAGGATGTAGGCCAGAAAGGGCAAAGAAAACATCATTACGAAGGATCTTAATAACAGGCATAGTATAGTCAGAGGGTGGAGGAGAAGGAGGAACAAGGCCTTCATCAACCAGAGTGGTATTTTCAGCGTTTGGTTCGGTCAGCAAAGGTTTGAGCGAAGAGTTCAGCTTTGGAAATAGATGAGACAGCTGTGGAACCATCTGGGTGAAGCATAAGAGGGAAAGATGAAGAAGAAAAATTGTTAGAGATGTTATTAGCTAGATGCCAGAAGTCACGAGAGGAATTTGATTCGGAAAGATTTTGATATTTTCTATGAATGAAGGAGTTTTTGGTAAGTTGAAGTAAAGATTTGGCATGATTACGGGAAGAAGTATAATGGGCATGAGTTTCAAGAGATGGATGGTTGGTACGTCTGGAGCCCATGGCATGAGAAAAAGATTNAAGTCCAATAATGAAACATAGAATATTTACAACCAGTACAATGAATGTCTGAACACAGCCAGGGAGTCTCGGTGGAGCGTGTGATAGGTTACGTCTGCTAGGGTGATGATCCGAGATTTCTCCTCTCCTCACCCGGCTTCTGGTGCCTTCTCTCCTCCTGTTACAAGGGTCGTCGACCTAACATATTGCTGATAGTTGTAGCATTTGTCCTGTGGACATACTTCGAGAGTGCAAGGTGTTCATGGGTCCCACGGTGAAAACATAGCAGGAAACATATACGTATAATTATATATATATATATATATATATAACATATATATATAATTATATGTTTAAGATGTTTAAAAAAATCTACTGTTTCTTTTGATGTTAAGTACATGCACATATCCAGTATGGAAGTTATAATACGTGTGACACTTGTGTGATATAAGTTGTAATTCATTAATAAAAGTTATGCAAGTTATTATATATGTTAGGAGTGATAAACTGACTGACATGGTGTCCTTTTGTTTAATGGTGTTCTCATGTTTTACGGTCTCTTGTTTTATGGTGTCCTCATTTTTCATGGTCTCTTGTTTTATGGTGTTCTCATGTTTTATGGTGTCCTTTTGTTTATGGTGTCCTCTTGATTTATGTGTCCTCTTGCTTTATGGTCTCTTGTTTTATGGTGTTCTCATGTTTTATGGGGTTCTTTTGTTTTATGGTGTCCTCTGTTTTATGGTGCTCGCATGTTTTATGGTGTTCTCTTGTTTTATGGTGTTCTCATGTTGTATGGTGTGCTTTTCATGGTCGTCGTGAAATTTGAGGGAGAAAGAGGAGCTGCTCACACGATTCTGATGGACGGTTTTACTATAGTTTTTGGATTTGGTCAATGTGTGCGTAGAAATATGGTTTAGTTTCGTTAGTTGGTTTGTTATTTGCGTCGTCCCATGTACGAATGTACTATTGATATGGGGCTGGAAAAAAAGCAATACAGAGTTTATTTAAGTAAAAGAAGTTATGCATATGAAATCGGCTATAAGAATATTTTTTTAGAAGGTAAATATGGGCCAGGTCATTATTCAGGAAAAAATCTTTATTTCACATTTGTATTTGAAAATAATATGAACTTGTCATTTTATATTCCAAATTATATAATCTATCATAAATTTTTCCCCTTACCTTCAAACTCCCAGTATTCTCCAGGAAGGAATACACTCTGGTTTCTACCATGAAGACAAATCCTCTTCTTATGTGAACAATAGGTAATTTAATCTCTTCAGATATTCATCACCAAACAAGTATTTAAGTTTTCCTCACCTATCGATTGCTAAACTCAGCGGAACCCCCCCCCCACACACACACACTCAAACACACACACACACACACACACACACACACACACACACACACACACACACACACACACACACATACACACCACACACACACACATACACACACACACACACACACCACACACACACACACACACACACACACACACACACACACACACACACACACACACACACACACATACACACACACACACACACACACACACACACACACACCACACACACACACACACACACACACCACACACACACACACACACACACACACACACACAACCGTATAGTTAGGCAGTTAAGAGGAATCATCTTTAATTTTTTCAAGAAAGCACCAAATTTGGCACAGATGTAGTATGGACCTATACAATTGTTTTCCTAAGGGGTGCCCAAAAATTCAGGCCCTGGTGGCCGCCATATTGAATTTCATCATGGCCGTCCTCTGTGACCTATTTCCCTCAATAACATCTATACTATGAGCAGATAACACGACAGTTCCAGTATCATACCCCATGTTGTTATGGTCTCTGAACCCAATGGGATCAATTGCATAAAGATTAGCGCCCGCTATCTTTCATTTTAAGATGGCCCCATAGTGTTTCAATTTCCTTGTATCTCATGGTAATTGGGATTTTCAAATTTTGTATTTGGTAAATTTTTTATTCCAAGTGATACATATGGGTTTATTGGTTTTTGATAACAATGAAATGTTATTAATTAATCAAAGTTACACACAGTTGCAGTTTCACCTTGAAATATTGAAGGCACTTGAAAGGTGGAGGATATCGCACAGACGCGTAGTACTACAAGCACTGTCCATCGCAGTCACACAGTGGTGTGCAGGGCAGATTTGCCCTGTAACATTTACAGTTGCTTCTACAGGCCGACTTACAATGGCAGTTTGTAAGCTCTGAACGTGCCTCCTGTATCAGTAGTATTGTGGTCCAAATTGAGGTCCAAGAAGTCCCTGTTTTCATCCAGACCCAATCAGCTGGTGATGAAGTTCTGGGTAGGGCACAAGTGCCTGACTACATACGTGTCCAGCCTGAAAACATGCACGTTTTAGGTGTTGTTTGAAGGCGTCTGCTGTTGGGAGAATGTGAACAATTGTTCTTGCCTTCTTCGTGAACAAGAGTCGGCGCATGTCATTCACTGTCTTTATCTCAGTAGTCCAGCCTTAGAGGATGGCAACATATCTTTCTATGCTTTGTAGTTCCATAGTAATAGCGTCCACAGATGGCCTATAAGCGAGAGCATGAAAGGTCTGGGTGATGCTGAGGTATGCCTCCCAAGCCTTCCAGGCTGTCTTTTTTCCCAATTTGGGCAAAAAATTACACTATGTCTCAATCAGTGAAGGCATGAAATAATGGCAAAGACTCGGACCTCTTGCGGCCAAGGCCGGTGAACATTTTATGGATGGCAAGGTAGCGGTAACTTTTACCAGTGCCAATGACAATCCAGAGCTCCTCCAGACCGTGTGACTGGTAGGTTAAGTAGTGTGTTATTGCCAAGGCCACAATATCAGTATCTACAGTTCGAATCAATACCCTTTTCTCCCCTTTTTCACGGCATGCAGGACATGTAAAAGGACTCTTGTATCCGCTTTTCTTGTGTACATGAGCTCAGCTTCTTGATGTCGGCATCTGGTTGCGATGTTAGCAGTCTGTCACCAATAGTTGCATAGATCTCCTTTCCTTTCAAACCATTCACCACCATATGCGATAAGAATCTGAACAACACTATGTTTACATCATTCCGCAAGAAACTTTCCAAGTTACTGGTATCTTCGTCGCAGGTATAATGCGATGGCTCGATCCTCTCTTGGCGTGTGTCCATATTTTAGGGCTCTCTGGATGACAGGTGTCCATACAATGTCTACACGGCTGGTATCTCGCAGTGACTTCACAAGTATGAGATGAAAATGTTTGGCCATATTCATATAAGTTTTTTGCTGAGTCCCTGGCAGAAGGTGGAACAACTGCCACCCCATCTCCTCTCTCCCTGACTCGCAATGTATAATCGTGAAACAAAAGATGGCAGTCATTCTTGAGTTCTGTACCATTCCTTTACCTTTGAACTACCAACTTGCTTTGGATTATTGAAAAGTGGAAGCTTATCGAGAGATTGCATCATCTATAGCTAACTCCTGCTTCTCCAGACGCTCTTTTATGAATGTTGGTACTGGTTTTACCATCCTTTTAACGTGCATGTCAGTCTCTCTAACGCTATTATGGCATTATTTCCTTCGATTTTAAAGTGATCGAAGATCATTGCTGTCATTTCGAACGAACCTGCTGTCATCCACCTCCTCAGTGCAGTAGGGTTTTCAGGCAGGCCGACCACTTCACCGTCTCCTTTCACGAGTACATTTAATTGTTCGTTAGCCTGATCGAGGGCTATTGATGAAAATTTCCGTCCAGTCTTGTTGGCAGTGAATGAGCCCTGGAGAAGTTCTGGTAGACATGTAGACTAGTTTCTAGGAGCGCCACCATAATCTCGCACATGGACAGGCAACCATCTGGCATAGTTAGTGTGATCTATGGAAGAAAAAAACACAGGGTACTAGTTATGCTGTGGATTCCACATGGAGCTTAAAGTTTGAGCAACGAAGTGATCTGACAAACCGGAAGATGGACAGCTGGAAGTCTAAGACAGTAGACCAGTACAAAAATTGTGGATGTTATCTCCTTGTCCTGAATACCAGTCGTCAAAGCTTCTTGGTTGAAGTGTGGCCTACATATACGTGCCATATGCTTTCTTCTACAAAATGTGTAGTGCGGCTGCTGTGACTTGGTGTGCGTGCCTGGCTTTGCACAAGTTGGATGCGTGGATTAGACAATCAGCTGTGCCCGCTGTAGCGATATTTGCCTTGGTTATGACATCGTCTATCACTGCCGTCCATGAAATCACCAATTGTCTTAAAGACAGCCATCTCCGTGTGCAGTGGCCCCAACATCATAACCAATTTGTGTTCTTCATAAAGTTCCGGATGACTGCACTGTATCCGACTGCCAATTGTATAGAGGGGTTGATCCATCGTGATGACCGGTACTTGCTCTTGATTCAGGAGCTGTGTGGCAGCCTCTACAACTTTTATGGGGTGAGTGATCATGGCAGCAATGAAAATTTTTTTCTAAAAATAGGGCCAAAAAGTCTGGGTGCCTTGGGGCTTCACATCGATGTAGGTAGGTAAAGATGGGAGCTACCAATGCTGCGGCGTGGCTTTTGGGTGTATCCCCGTGGCATTACCCCTTAGACCCTGGGGGGGGTGAGGACCCTTTCCCTGGGCCCCACGGTAGTTGACACCGGGTTACCACAGTTACCACAAATTTTTTAATTCGCAGTCATCTGTAAAGCATAGAGACCTCAGCAGTCTGGGTTAACCCCTGTAAGCAAAAACGGACCGTATCCTAGCGCTTCGGTCCTGGGGAACGCCGCGTGAGTTTCGACGGGGATGCTTGCAGCCTATGTTGATTCAAGAGCGTTTGACTCATGCATCGTGAGTACTCTGGGACTTCGCGACTTCGGGGTTTCCTGCAAGGATTTTGGGTTTTTTATAACGGGTTTTGTATTCGGGGACTGAAGTGCTGTGAATGTGGGCGGTGTACCCCAGCTTTTTTCCGGAATACAGGAGGGGCAAGGGTGCGTCCTTGCCCCATCATTTTCAACGTTTGTAGGACTGGGTATTGGAAAAGGTTGTAGATCAAAGTGATTGTGGAGCATCCGTCGGCAAACCCCAAGACATAAATCTTTTTTTCCGATGATGCAGAAATCTTTGCTGAGTCCTGGAGGGCCTGGTGATGGTCTCAGGCGCTGCAGAGAAAGGCAAAGCCTTTGTGACTTGAGGTTCCTGGATAAAGACCCAAGGTCCAGGGATTTTGGGGACCTCTAGGAAAAGGACGTCTTTTATGGTGTGGGGGGGACTTGAGATCTTTGGGAAATTTTACATACCTTGGTACGCAGTCCATAAGGGGGCGGGTCAGTCAAGAAATTTTCGGGGATTGGCATAGCCACGGTGTTATGGGGCTCGCTCAGCGGAGTATTTTGGGTTTGTCGGTACCTTGGGGCAGGAGGAAAAGATCCGGATCTTAAGTCGTTGTGATCCCCCGTTTACTCTATTTTTGAGACATGGACACTAAAAGTGACTTTAAAAACGAACAATGCCTTTGTAATAAGTGTCTTCGCAGAATCATGGGGTATCGCTGGGATGATTACGGTAAATCAGCGATTTCACCCTGAGACGAATTTAGGCCCATTTCCTGCAAGTCCGCAGCGCCAACTTGGCTATATGGGGGATGTGGCCCCGCTCCCCGAAAAACCCTCCTTCCCATGGGTTGTATCATAAGAGACAAACCGGCGTGGGAGGCCAAGGGGGGGCCCCCAAGGCCGTGGCTGGGGGGAAGTTGATGTTTCTTGTCGAGAGTGCTTGATATGGGAAAGGAGCCGCATGGGAACTCGTGCGTGGCGATCCCGGGGGTGGGGTCGTAGGGTGGGGGGGAGGCACGCGCCCTCCGGCGTATGCCCCCAATGTTGATTGATTGATCCATCTTTTTGTTCCTCCCAAAAGTTTGTCTCAAATTTCGTCGGCACCCATACGCAGACTTGCCTCTGAAGAAAAAAAAATATATAATTTATACATAAAATAATGAGACATAATGGACATGTTTACATAGAGAAAGTATTAATTTTTGATTAGATAAAGAAATATTATATATATTAAAATTAGATAAACTAATTAAAAAATGGAAACAACCCCTGGGCAGAAAGTCTTTTAGGCATACTATAGTATCGAAACATTTCATTTGGTGCCATTTAAGGTCGGCAAGGCGATGGTGTGACATGGGGCCATCCGAAATCAAAGAGGGGACCCAATCATTATACAATTGATCCCATTTGGGTTCAGAGACCATAAAACATGGGGTAAGATACTGGGAAATGTCGGTTTTTTGCCATAGTATAAAAATTATTGCGGGAAATAGGTCACAGAGGCGGCCAAAAGTTTGTAATTCAATAGGCGGCCCACTGGGGCCTGAATTTTTGGGCGTGCCAGGAAAACAAATTTCATGGGCCCATATACATCTGTGCCAAATTTTTTTGTTTCCTAAAAAAAAACACGACGCCTAATTTTTCGGCCTTAATGCTCCCCTAGTAGTGTGTTGTAGCCGCTAGGTTCCAACCGAGAAACCCCCGGGGTTCGACCCCGGGCGGGCGGAAATAGATGGGGTGTTCCCTTTAAAATGAGCCCCGCCACCCAAGTGAAGGGTCCAGGGTGTTACCCCGGGGTTTTTGGGCCCCCCTCCCCGGGGGGTGGTTCGGCAAACTAAGAAAATAAGGATGAAAGATAAAATATTGATATGGAGACGGGGGCCCTACGAGTGTAGCTCAGGCCCTGAAAAAACAATAGATGAAAAAACTAGAAAACACAAAACACAAACACACACACCACACACAACACCACACACCCCCCACAAACCAAAACACACACACAAACACACACACACACACACACACAGTACACACAAAACCCACAACACACACACACACCACCACACACACACACACCCACACCAAAACACAACACACACCACAAACAAACACAAAACACACCACCATACTTTTATTGTAATATAGCTTCAAAAAATAAATAACTACATTCCCCCTTGTATAATAAAAACCTCAGTATATTTGCACTTTTTTAATCTCCAAAAACTGATTCTCTTGGTGATTCTTTTCTGCTCTCGTTTGGCAATCATGTGACGCATAAATCGAAGGGGATGGGAAGTGACAAGGCTTCCTACACGTGAGTCCCTGTTAATTTGATACAGCCCTGTCATCCTGGGAAAAACCAGTCGCAAAAATTGTTGTAATCCATTCTGATTCTTTTTAAAAGCACTTTTTAAAAACCCTCATTGTTATGTCGCCTGATACCAATTTATTGGCTAGGATCGTGCATATATATATATATTAATTTTTTTCTTTTCTCTCCCTCTCTCTCTCTCTCTTCTCTCCTCTCTCCTTCTTCTCTCTTCCCCTCTTCTCTCTCTCTCTCTTCTCTTCTCTCTCCTCTCTCTCTCTTCTCTTTTTCTCCCTCTCTCTCTTCTCCTCCTCTCCCCCCTCTCCCCCTTTCTCTCTCTTCCCCCTCTCTCCCCTTCCCTTCCTCTCTCTCTCTCTCTCTCTCTCTCTTCCTCTCTCCTCTCTCTCTCCTCTCTCTCTCTCTCTCTCTCCCTCTCTTTTCTCTCTCCCCTCTCTCTCTCCCCTCTTCTCTCCCCTCCCTTCTCTTCTCTCTCTCTCTTCTCTCTCTCTTGTATCTCATTTATCTACCCCTTTGTGTTTCCTCCTTCAGTCGTTGTTGTGACAGCTTCTAGTACTCCCCCTTTGAAAAAACAAAAAGGAAAGCTTCACCACTGCGTTATATCAACTGCTGTGCTTTTCCCTTCGTGTTCACGTATGAATTGACATGTTTTATACCACCTCAGATTTCCAGTCATTTGATTTAATACTTGATTTTTTTCCTATCATTTGTTATTGTTTTTTTTTTATTTTTTTGTATTTTATAATTTTTTTTTTCTGGTTACGCATGTTGATTTATGAAATAAGTGTAATTTAAATATATACACACACACCACCAACACCAACAACACACACACACAAAAAAAACACACACAAAACCACACACACAACACACACACACACACACACACACAACAAAACCCCACACAAAAACACCACACACACACACCACACACACACACACCACACCCCCACACACACACACACACACACTGTGGTGTCAGCTGTGCTGGGGGGCAGAGACGCGATTTTGGTAGCATATGGAAGTCCTCTGTCCTGACTTGAACCACAGCGGGGGACCCTGCGGTGACGAAGGAGGGATTTGGGGCACTGAAAATTCTGCTGCTGTTTTTGCCCCTGCACTGCTGCTTTTTACCTTTGAGCTGCCTCCCCAGCTCTACCTTGCCCCTCTGCACTCCCTGTATTGCCATCTTTGTCATGTATTTTTGAAATCCTGCCCCGGTGGACTCGCTCGCCCCCATCATGTGCCCAAATGCCCCGGGGGTGGATCCTTTTCCCGGCTCCCGTCAGGGTCTTTGAGTGTGTCAGCTCCTCATTTTTAAGTGAATGACGAGGGTGCGGGCAGCCTTGGGGGCAGTGGATAGTTCTGGTGGCAGTGGGACTGGACTGTGCTGTGATGTTGTGATGCTTTTTGATGCCTCGGTAACCATCATCATTGAGGGATCTGAAGATGCCAACTTTTTTCCTCTTCTCACGAAATGCAGATACACAATAAAACCCAAAAAATTAAGTTAGTGCAAAAAGTATATAAAAAATTTTTGTAAATGAGATTTAAAAAAAATCAAATATGTTATATATTTATTTTTAAATTTCTTACTTGGGAACACGCTGGTGACGCAGCTTTTTCCAGGAAGGGTCTGAAGGCAAACTTTCCCCCGCACCAGGTCTGCCTCGCCGTCCTTTCCTGAAGGCCCCTGGACTCTTGGCCCCCTTGACCAGTTGGATACTTGTCCTCAATTGGGGTACTAGAGGGAGGTCACCCGGATTCGCCCCATCCTGCCCTTTTGCAACCCGGGCCGGTCTTCTTTTCTTTTATTTTTAACTCGGCGGGCCCCTTTTCGTAAGGAAAGAGTTCTCCGGACCACCCACCAGATCACTTCCTCCTCCCGGTTAGAGGCCCCTTCACGCTTTTTGCCCTTGAACTCCCCAAAAAGAAAAATAAAAAAAAACATTTATAAATTTATGAATAAAAAAAATGAAAATGACACCACACAGACAACAGTTTGTTACAGTTGTAATAAAACCAATAAAAAATAAAAACCCAAATTTTTAAAAAAGACAAAATAATTATTTTTAAATAAATGTTACCATATGCAAAATAATTTTTACCTCATTCCGGGAGGGACTTTGCGGGTCTGGGAAGCATAGTAGGGGCCATGCGCTCTTCCCCTTCCCTTTTTTCTTCGGAGTTGTGCATTCGGGGGCACCTCTGGGGCATTCTGGGACGGGGCGGCGTCAGGGACCTCGGGACCCTGTTTCCTCGGCAAGATCATCACGAGATGGTGGCAGCGGTATTTCTTTTTTCTTGCATGGGAGTAAAATTTTGTTAAACGGAATTGGGGAAACTTTAGAAATGCCGGACGCCGCGTTTATATCGAGGCGATCGGGTGGGGTGTGTGTGATGGGTATAATCGGGCGGAAGTCGGGCGCAAGTCGTGAAAAGTCGATGGAGATCGGGGGGGGTCTGGAAATGATCGAGTTGACGAGTACATGCAACCGTAGGGTCGGGCAAAAATCGAGTTGAGGTCGTGTAGATTTGTATAAAGGGCGAATTTATCGAGTACAGTCGGTAAAAATTTTGTCACCCCCAGTGACGACTCTTTCCCCACAACTCGACCTTCTACACGATATACACGACTTTGCAAGCGCTACAGATGTACTGCAGATCGCTTTACGATCGTTCCCGCCGCGTGCCTTCTCGATCGCACACGGACTTATTTTTCATGTTCAAAAATCCTGTAGAAACCCCACCCTACCGACCCAAAGGGAGACCCCAAAGACCGTGCCGACTGAGCAAACCTCCCTGCCACCGAGGCAACCTTTACCGATCGCATGATCGGTTTGATCGGGTAGCTAGATGGCTGTGTAACGGGGCAAAACCGATACCCTTGAAAGTTTTCCGTCATAATTCGCCGAAAGTCTCTTCTGGCACGAAAATTCCTGGGTGGCGCGCCGGAAGAGTTTTGGCTGCAATGTTGACGGTTATGTCAACTAAGGGGCCTTAGGGAACTCCGGGCCTCCCCTACGCTTATATATGATTATGGGGAAAAAAAAGCACTAATGGAATTTTTGGGGACTTATGGGAAATTCCCCCATTTTTTCTGCTAAAGGGAAACCCCTAAAGGGTTTAGAGCCTTTTTGAGCATGGCCCTAGGGGGTGTGTTGAGGGCATTTCCGGGTATCCTTTAGTGAGTGGCCCCCGCGTGGTGGGGACCCGGGCGGGGGGCATTTCGGGGCAAGGCGGTGAGGACCCAGTTGTCTGGGCCGGCGCGAGTGAGGGGGTGGGGCGCGGCGGCTACCGGACCTGAACTGGTCATGCCTCCTCCCCTCAGGCCTTTTTCAGACCCCCCGGGGGATCTGTCGGTGCGGGTGCTGTGTACCTTTCGGGGCCCGCATCACCCAGGGGCCCAGTACAACCCGTATGGTACACTGGGGTCCTGGAGTGGTGGGTGGTTGCATGAGGGAAGGTGACGGACCCCCATGCTTGGCCGGACTAAATTTAAGGGTTTCGCTCAGTTGACGCCGCCGGCCCCTGCTAAACTGCGAAAAACATAGGGGCTCGTAACGCCCCTCCCCCCCTTCCCCCGCCCCAGCGTGCACCTTCAGGCGTCCCTTTTGGATGGAACAAATGTTAATATATAAACTAAGACCCGACTTGGAGATTTTGAAGGAGGGGATAGGGGGGAAAAGGGGAATGTATGTACAGTACGTAGGTAGGTTAAGTAAAGGAAATACACGTGTAGGTGCTTTTTGTAGTTCCTTATTTTTTTATGTTCTTATGCCCCAAAATTATTTTAAAAACAGGGGAAAATGAATACCGGTGGGAATGCTAGTATGGGGGAGGGAAATGCCACTAGTACTGTCGTAAATTGTCGCCTTGTACCCCGCTTTTCCTTTTTCCCCCTCTGGGGGATTTAGGGGCGCGGGAAACCCCACGCCGAAGAGGGGTTTTTCGTGCCCAAATGGGGGGGTTGGTGGGGCGATTTTTTTTTTCTCCTCGCTTTAATCCAAACATCTAAGCAAGAGAACCCGGGGGAAATAATCCTTTTAATCCCTGGAAAACGTGCCCCTTTCCCTCCTGTGTATCTGATATTTTGACACAAAAACTTATACATGCTTGTGCAGCCAAAAAAAAAAGGGAATGAGAAAATGGGGCCAGAGTTTTTTAAAGGTCTAGACAGCGGCGAGACCACGCGTTAAATACCAGTAAAAATTTATGAAGAAGAATTTGTTAAAGAAACGAAATTTAGTGCGTTTTTAAAAAATAACGAGGTAGCAGCACACCGAGACACACAAGGAGAACCCTTAGTTAAGCGTAGAAGATAACATAACAAATAAAAGTGATTTATAAAATACAAAACAAAAGTGTATATGCCTAAAAATAATAATTCCAGAACCCATAAAAAAGGACCCAAAAAAAAATAGGAAAGTAAAAAAAACCTGACGTATCATCACCAACACGTGACGCACAGAAACGATCACGGCTACCAACCCCTCCCCTCGGATGGGGATGTGCCGAGGGGTGCGTGGAGGGGGGGGCGTGGTGGGGGTGTGGGTGGGGGGTGGTGGTGGTGAGGGCGGGCACCCCCCCAGCCCCCACCCGACATAACAACGAGATCCGGTCACGGTATCCCGGGCAAGACGACTACATAAGTGAGTCTTTGCCTTACCTTAACCCCGCTACCTGAAACCTGTTTTAAATCTTTTAAGTTTTCACCTTTTTTATTTACACATTTATTTTTTTGTTTTTTTTTTTCCTACTTCCCCCTTTTTTTGCTCTTATTTTAGCTAATTTTTTGGGATATAATTTTTTTTCGGTCCCCGAAATTTTTAAGTTTCAGCCAAAACGTCTTTTTTTACATTCTTTTTGTTTTTTAATGTTACCCAATAACTTTCTCATTGACCTTCCCCGTATCATCCCCCCCCCTCGCAGGGTGGGGTCGGGTTGGGAGAGTTTGGGGGCGCTACAGTTCCCTGGTTCATCAGCGGTTCGGGGTGCCCCCAGGTTTCCTGGCGTGGTGGCGCTTTGTATAGTCCTTGACCAACCTTGTCGTTGGTACTTGCAAAGTGTCAAAAGGGTCAAAGTTTTATCTTATCCCCTCCCCCCTCACAAACCCTACCTTCCCCTCCAGGCCTCATTTAAAGCCCAAAACCTCCCTTTATTTCACGCACACACGATTTTTCACGGGGCATGTATACGGTACAGACGGTAAATTTTCGCAATTCGTACCCCAGATAAAACAGTACGTAATTCCGTTCCGTACCTGAAAAATTTTTTATCGTACCGTCTATACGATTAAATTTTCCCTACCGTAAATTTTGATCATTTTTTGACCCAAAAAAATTGCTTTCTT